>CM067376.1:240247367-240403784 GCA_034510155.1 Eucriotettix oculatus | reverse complement strand
ACTCAAATTTTTGGTGGACAGTGGAGCTGACGTTTCAATTATTCCATGTAGAAACCGAGTAACATGGCATATCAGTTATACGCAGCGAATAATTCAGAAATTACTACGTATGGATACAAATTATGAATGTAGACTTGGGCTTACGTAGACAATTTCAATGGCCGTTCATTGTTTCAAAAGTCGGTAGAGGAATTATAGGCGCAGATTACCTAAATAAATTCAATTTAATTATAGACATTAAAAATAGAAAATTATTTGATGGAGCGTTACATTCGTGGTGAAGTCTCTGCCATCAGTACCAAAGAAATTGTTCGCTCACTAGCACAATCTAAGTTTACGGATCTGTTATATAGTATTACAACACCGACATTAATTCCAAACTGTGCAAAACATGCTGTGAAACATCATACTGTGACACGAGGACAGACAGTTTATTTTAGAACAATACCTATGGATTCTAAGAAATTTGCAGATGCGAGGCAAAAATTTCAATATATGCTGGAAAACGGGATAATACGTCCTTCGGCATGGCCATGGGCCAGCCCCCTGCATATGGTCCAAAAGAAGGATGCTACTTTTAGAGCTTGTGGAGATTATAGACAGTTAAACGACAAAACTATTCCTGATCGATATCCAGTTCTGAAAATAGAAGATTTCCATCAAATCCTTCTAGGAAAGAATTTTTTTTCTAAAATCGATTTGTTCAAAGCAAATAGTACACTTCTGGCATTTCCTAATCATGAATTTCCTCTCAGCTTATGTACAGATGCGTGAAATACTGCAGTTTGAGCAGTGCTACAACTTGAAAATTGGAAACCGATAGCATTTTTTTAAAAGCGCAAATGACCGCGAAGTATTAGAAATTTACCTACCAATAAAGCCGTTCTAACGTCTATTATAAGGACGCGATTTTACCATTAGGACGGACCACAAACGTTTAATTTTAGCTTTTAAACAAAAAAATGAAAAAAGCTTCACATCTAGAATAAATATTGCAATTACCGACGAAAATTGAACACGTCAAAGGAGAAAAGAATGTCGTGGCAGACGCATTATCTAGATCAATGAAGTTTCTGTTATTGATTTTGAAAAAATAGCTGAAGCTCAACCTTCAGACGATGAGATCAAGAATCTACTGCACGACGAAATATCCAACATCACAGTGAAAAAGTACCCGTTTACTTCAGGGAAGCTTTTGTGGTGTGAGACATCCACTTCGAACATTCGACCATTGATTCCAGAGAAATTTCGGAAAGTAGTGTTCAACCAAATGCACAATCCATCTCATCCAAGTGTGAAAGCAACTGTCAAACAAATGACAGCACGGTTTTTATACTACTAGAGATGATGTTAGGAAATTGACGCAAGCGTGTGTTAATTGCCAAATGAGCAAAATCAATCGCAATTACAGCAATTTCCAGAACCTGAGGAAAGATTGCAAGTCATCTATGTAGACATAATAGGACCACTACCACCATCAGATGGTAACTCCTACCGTGTTACATTTGTCGACAGATATAATACCTACTGGAAGGAGGTCATACCTACAAGTAGCATCATGGCAGAAATAATTGCAACAGTATTTTAGGAAAATTGGACTACAAGACTTGGAGCGTCAGTTCAAGTGATTACAGACCAAACCAGACAATTTGAACCATTGCTATTCCGTAATTTAGCAGCAATGTGAGGAGTTAAAGTACAACACACTACTGCATATCATCCTCAGGCAAATGGAAAAGTTGAGCGACTCCATAGTACGATAAAAACTGCAATCAAAGCCCATAATAATGTAAAATGGTATCGATCACTACCTACAATTCTGTTAGGACTTCGAGGAGATCTGAAGGAAGACATAAATCACAGCATCGCACGAATGGTATACGGGAAGACGATCTGCCTTACCGGTGAACTTTTTGAAATAAAGAAGTTTCCCGACACCACTGAAACTTTTGTCACTTAGCTCATCAGAACAATGAAATCACTCAAGCCAGTGCCTGCAATTCACAGAACAAGAAAGAATCTACATGTGCATAGAGACTTATTAACTTCTACACATGTATTAATTCATTTTGATCGCACAAAAAAGGACATCAACCTGCATTTGATGGACCGTTTTTGATCGAGTAACGTAATGATATATTTTTCACACTGCTTGTCAATAACAAGCAGGGCAATTTTTCTGTTGACAGGTAAAATCCCGTCTACATACTGGCTGAGGACGAGCCTACCACTGGACCTGCCAGTCGACAACCTTCAACTGATAATGGCCCAGAGGCTCCCACACCCAATCAAGTACAGAAGACTAGACGGGGACTGGAAATCAAAAAAACCTAGAAGATTCCTAACTGTTGTGTTTGAAAGACATTGCAAAAGGACAAAAAAGGTGTATAATTTTAGTGGAAGAAGGGTGAAGTAGATGTGTATATAACAATGTATGTATGAATGTGAATGCTTATGTAAAATAAAGGAATATGTAAATTTAAGTAAGTTGGATATGGGTTTTACATTATGATAACATTAGAATGTAGAAGCTGATTTTAAGCTAAGTAGCCCGCGAGTGCGCAACTGTAAATGTTATTGTGTGGAGAATTAACAATATATCATTTATATCAAAGTATTTTACTACTACTACTACTACTCCATGGAGTTACAGCCCTTCTAGGGCTAGAGGCTGCCTCACTATAGAAGCCCATTCTCTTCTATCTTTCTTTCACCTTCCTCCTCCATTCTCTTATTCCAAATTCCTTCATATCCTCTTCTACATTCTCCGCCCATTTCCTTCTAGCTCTGCCCACACATCTTCTTCCTCTTGCTTTCCCTTTGCAGCAGGGTTCCCTCTTCACTCCTTTCCACATGTCCTACCCATCTGTCATGCGCTCTTAATAGAGCTTACAATTTGGGAGCCACCATAGAGCACATAAAGTTCCTCGTTATTTCTAATTCGTCGTTTTCATACTTAGGTCCACAAATTCTTCATAGAATTTTCCTTTCCCATGCTTCTATTTTGAGTTCATCGCTCCTTAACACACACCAGGTTTCTGCTGCATAGGTCACTACTGGTTTAATTACAGTTTTATATATCTTTTACTTTCTCTTTTTTGAAAGGTGTTGAGATTTCAGAAGAGGAAGTAGGGCCCAGTAACACCAGTTTCCCATTTGTAAGCGTTCTCTAATTTCTTCCCTTATTGAACTGCTTTCTGATATAATTTAACACAAGTATTTAAAACTCAAAACTCTTCCGCAGCTAGAATTCCCTATGGAGATGTTGGTAATATTTTCCCATCTGTGTTCATTCCCGGATACTATCATGCCCTAATTTAGCTCCTTCCTGTTCCAATTTTGTGAACCTTAGTTGTAGTTTTTGGGCTGATCTGCTGATTAATACAATATCATCTGCGTATGACAGTATTTGTGTCATTCTGTTGTATATTGAGCCACCAGGGTTCAATTCCACTTTCCTGATTGCTCTTTCCAGTACGATATTAAACAGTATCGCTGAGAGTGCGTCACCCTGTCTCAATCCTTTATTCGATTTTTCTCCTTGAATTGATTCTTTACCCGCATTGCCTGCAAGGGTCATCTGAATTATTCGAATCAATTTCCTTGATGTGTAGAAACCTATCAATGTTATCATACGCTTGTTTTTAATCAAGAAATACCATATGTAGATCAATATTAAACTCGTAACATTTCTCGACGATGGTCCTCAGGATGGATAAAGTATTTTAAGGCTAATTAATTAGAAAGACCAAACACGTAACAAGTGTAAGCCTGTTTTTTTACGTTTATATATATTTGTCATATAATGACGTTGTCAGGATAATTAAAGCAATTCAGGACAGGAAAGAGAGATAAAGAATTGGTGGAATTCCTGAAGTGAACACTTGGCAGGTCTTATGTTGAGTGCGGATTAAACTTTCAGAAACACTGGGAGTAGCTAAATAAAAGGGTTATTAGAGGAACATTTCGGAAGTCGTCTGTTTAAAGCAATAAAATAAATTGATTCTTTCAACAAAGTACAGGAATTTCTTACAGGAAAGTGAAATACTCTTAAAAAGATAAAGTTTAATTTTAAAACTGTAAATTATAATTGTATTCATGATTATATATAAATAAACAACTAAATATTGAATGAAGGAATCCTTTACTACATGTATGGTACCGACGTGGACCTTTCTAAATTCCTTTTCTAGTTAAATTAACAGATATATATCAATTTGTAATTTGTTTGTGCTAGATCAAGGTTTCTTTAACCCTTTTATTTAAGTACTCATGTTTGTTGTGCATATGAATATTGCAATAAAGTATTAGCTTAATGAGTATAACGTTTTAACGAAAATTTTAAAATTTTCCTTGTTTTCAATACTAATTTTATATTCTATTTTACCAATCGTACTAAAATCAGATTCCGGTTTTTCTAACGATAACAGTATTTATGTGAAATTCATTGACGGCGCAGGAACAGTTGCAAACAGAACCTAATCCAAAAGTAAACAAAAAAAATATATATATTCACAAGGTTACATGCTGCATGAACAAATCTCAATACATGGGGAATAAATAAATAAATAATTTAGAAACGAAATTTGATAGACTGCGTAAAAAAACAGATGCATTTTTCTTATTAATAATTTCCAGTAACGAGCGTTTATGTTATATGACTATATGTTTGTGATTTATTACTAGACACTTTGAATATTATTTATTTACCTCGTTTCACAAAATTAAAGACTTCAACTTGTCATAAGTGACATCTTCATCTTTGGATATTACTCAATTGGCTACAATAGTTACTTTTATGATCTTTTAATATTCCCCACTTACAACCCTCTTATCTGCCAAATCATTTCAGAATACATGATTTGGAATTTTATATTTAGGTAAGGTTTACAGCTTTGTATATTAGGGGAAACCTTGTACAGTCTTTCCAAATTGGGAATACGGAGTTGAGTCAGTCAGCAAGTCCCCGTGTTTCATTAAAACAATGCGCCATTTATGTATCAAAGACTTGACTTGTCTCATTTTTTATACAACTGGAATATTCTCATTCCACGTCAGCGGTCACCAGTTTCCACTTTGATATGATATATGCTATTTACACTTTATATTGAGGATGAAAAGTTAATCACACATGCAGAAATAATTCGTTAGTTTTGCAATTGAACAAGAACGTCCTGGGGCTCACAAATTATAAGTGGTTTGTGTGATGTTATCATTTATCCCTCAAGAATCCAACGTTTCGTCCCTTTATTCAAAACGCTTATATTTACGTTAACAAGATAATTTAGACGATTTAAACTTATTTTAGTCATATTTTACTATTTACGGAAACTACACTATCTATATATTTGTTACGTCAGTAGTTATTATTATCTACATCAGGAAAATAACGTCAAAGATATTAATTAATTTTTCTGCTGAAAATTAAAATTTTATCCATTCAAGGAAATGTTTTTTGATTCAGTCATTTCAACTGAACTAATGAAGATTTCACAAAAATCTAATTACGTCTGTAATTTCCTCCGATCTCTTCATTTTAGTCATCGATTTCTTTAAATCCATACCACCATATTTTCTAGTCTTGTTTATGACTCAGTAAGTGTGAGAATAGGAAGTATGTATGCTAAAGAAATAATTGAAACATCGGTAATCGTGTGACTCTACATTACCGCATGACTAGCTCCTGAACACCTTGAGAGGTAATAATGACCTCTCCAGCAATCTCACAAATATAGCTCCGTTTTTGCCCAAGTAAATCTGATTTAGATTCCCCTTCACATATGTATGGACGGATGTGTTATCGAATGAATAGACACGAATGCTGTAGCGAGGTCGCGGAATATTATACTTCAAATGAAGTACATATTTAAAGCTTTAAGTTTGTTACGTAATATATAATTTTGTTTTAGTATTTGGACATTGGGGAAAACATGAGTGGTCCGGAATAATTTCTCCCAAAAGGAGAAGGTTAGTAATACATGGTGGCGCCATCTAGTAGCAGGGGAGTAGCTGGTGCAGTTTCTGGCACTTGCACAGCACTCCTGGACAGATTGAAGATTATTTATTTATTTGGTACTAGTGAATATGTTTTCATTTTTAAATACTTAAAAACCTGCATAAATGATACTTTAGTTAATTATACTTTCGCATTTGTAGGTATTCTATTGATTTTGCAATTGTGTACTCCCTTCCATAGGTCCACGGAACAAAAAGTAATGGCATTCGTCCAGCCTGAATCATTTGTTTCAAGAAGGTGGTTTCTGGAAAGGTAATGGTATTAATGTTGTCAAGATTGCTCCAGAGTCTGCTATTAAGTTCATGGCATATGACCAATGCAAATGTATTATTCGCGGAAACAACACCAACGAATTTCAATTTCCGAAATATTTGTAGCAGGATCTCTTGCTGGAGTAATTAGCTAATCTACAATTTATCCTCTTGAAGTAAGTGTTTATTTTATTTTTGGACTTGTTGTTATATAAAATATAAATGTAACTAAATGAATACAATAAAAATATATTTTTATTTTAAGTTTTAAATAGCAGATTAGCTCTTCGCAAAACTGGCAATATCAAGGAATTGTTGATGCAGCTAAAAAATCTACAAGAAAGGAGGATTGCAGAATTTCTACAGGTGGTATATTCTTAATCTCCTGGGAATAATACCATTTGCAGGAATTACTCTTGCAGTTTATGAGGTAACTATATAGTTTTGATGTGGGTAAATTTTTTGTACTAGTAAATTGTAGCCCTACAACCATTTGGAAGTAATTATGAGAAAACTATATGCACACAACTGAAATTCATTGTCTGCACTCTTAAAACCACAGTCGTAAGTGCTATAAAAACGTTTCCTATGAGTCACAAGAAAATAAAAGCCACTATTACGACTAATATTAATTTTATTTAGAGTTATGATTTTGTTTCGGCCTCAGATTGCCTGAGATCTGCTAAGATATCAGAGTGCTTTATGAAGTCAAAGTATACTATTTCCTCTTATCAGAAGTAATTTAATGGCCTGTTAGATCACTTATTTTGACATGTGTCTACTAGCATTATAGCGTTATAACGCTTTATATTCCATTCTTCATGGCACATCGTCGCAAATAATTGCTTTGTATGTTCTTGTATAATTTTTCAATGTGTTGAACACAACATGGATTGCAGAACCGTTAGGTCGTATTTCCTTTATTACTTATTGTGCCTATTAATTGTCTGTGTACCAAAGTAAAACTCACTCAAAACAGACATTTTAACACTACATTGTATTTAATTTTTAAAAACAATATCTACTCTCACATTTTCTCGCCATGAGAGCTAATGGTGTATTGAGAAATATGTATCCTGAGAATATTATATTTTGTATCCTTATTCCAGGGGAGATGCGCCTACTAGTATGACAATATTATTATTCTTTATGTCACTAATTATCATATAAATTTTGTTTAACCACTTTAAGATTAAATTAATATTTATTTACAGACTCTGAAAAATTATTACCAAAGGAAACAGCGGAGATGCCCCTAATGTTATTCTTCTATTGGCCCGTGGTGCTGTTTCCAGTACTTGTGGTCAGCTTTGCAGCTATCCCTTGTCTCTGGTAAGAACACGACTTCAAGCCCAAGGTAATAATTATATAGTATGTGAGTTAAGACTGTACATCTCTTTTAGAATTAAAGTAATGCTTATTCTTGCTGAGTACAAGTGCTATAGCGTTCAAATCGAGTTTTACTCAATTTGAGGTTAATTTATCACGGGGAGTATTTGTTCACATGCTGTCGTGAAGATTGTCTACTTGAATAATATGTATTAAACATATTAATTTTATTTCATATATAATTAAAATAAGTGATGTGGAAGTGAAACAGAGGAACCAGTAGCAGTGGGTTACATGATATTGACATGAAATTGCATCCCATAATGGCAACAAGAAGTATCATTTTAGGACAGCTGCTCTCTTTGCTATCAAAATAAATTTATTAATGTGATTTGTTGAATTACTCTTCAGGTATGTATATAGGTTTATGTATGCGTTAAAATCAGAAATTGTTAGATTAATCAAGATAATTAATAATGACGGGAATATGGTGGATTAACTGAAGTTCACAGATGGCTGCCTCCATGTTTTCGTAAAACCTTCACATGAATTAGCGGTGTTCCTGATAATTTAACAACTCCGCACTCAACATAGGGCCTGCCAAGTGTTCAATTCAGGTAAGTCACATAACCTTATCCCTTTCCTGTCCTTAATTGACAATATCATTATATATATATATATATATATATAAATGATTGATTGGATGGGAACGTGAAAGAAGCAGGCTGATATTGATAAATACGTAGGCTCAATGTCAAAGTAATTGATTTGGTCAGTAAAAGGAGAGCGAGAAATGAGTGTTGAGGGACAGGGAGAGCGCTTAAGTTATCTTACATAAAACTGAGAATTGATGTATCCATCTCATCATCGAAATATTTAAATTTTCTAGGGCAAGCATGTACTGTAGCAGTTATGAGTAAATCATGTAGGGCACATAATTGTTTTCTTAATTTCAAATTTTCTAATAAATAAAAATTCCGCTCAATATGGAGCTGCATATGCTTAAAGAAGTAAATTGTGTGGTTTTATAAGAACCATTGTACAGCAAGAAGGTTTCTTCGGCTTATACAGAAAGTCATACCTGCAGTAAGCATGTAGTGTATGAAAGATTAAAGCAATATTTGGGTATCAGCATGACGGGAAGCATAATTTGTGACTTCTTCAGCCAACGAATACATCCGGCTGCTGTGAAGTCATGAAGATAAATATTCATTATATTTACACTTGTCACGAATTTATTGTAACTCGAATATCACAGTTGTAGGAAATCTGTGTTTCTCCAACTACTCAAAAGACTTCATAAATATCTCTCTTTTTGAGTGTTTCCAAACTACTTTTAAGGACTTTCCCTTTTTTATATTTTATTTATGTCTTGGCGTGTAATATTATTTGTAATTTTTTGTACTATGTACATGAAATTGCTAAATAAAATTTATTGTAAATAAATTTTGTTAACCGTTTTAATTTACACTATTTTATGTATATTCGAACACCTGTTAGTCATCTGGATTAGTCTTTGGTGTGCTTTCTTGGGTGGGGGAAACTTGTCACTTTGTCTACATAAGACAAAATATTGTAGCGTGAATGACACTTTCGTAAACTACTAACCTTACTTCAACGTGTTAATTGGATTACATTCGTCTTTAAATTCGTTTTGGGAATGGGAGAAAAATAGTCAGCTTCCCTTCTTGTTATATGAGTCAAGAGGAAATAAAATGATACCTTACGATATTAGGTCTATAGAAAACACACATATGACCTTGTAATGAGGCCTATTTTAGAGGATTGGACATTAATGACGGAGTAGAGTGTTTTCCTACGTCATGTTGGTCTTTGCTCATTATAATGAGGGGTTTCGGGGGGTGGAAATAAGTTACATAATCGTTTGCCTATCCGCGAGTGTTTGTGAATGGAAAAATTCAATCAGTAGTTTAAAAAAACAATTAAAATAGGAATATTTCGGAAGTTGTTTTTTGAAAGGAATAAAGTGAATTCTTAATTTCAGGTAAGAACAGTGATTTTCTTACAGGAAAGTGAAGTGTTTTTTGAAGATGAAGGTTGCTAGGTGGTGGAAATCTATCCTACATAATGAGATAAGGATAAATTATTTTATAAAATTATTACTATTAAACTTCTATCGTAAAATTGCGCCACAATTATATGTATGCTATCTTGGATAAATATTTCATACCACATTAATATTAAAACTGTAAATCATAATCATATTCATGATTACATATAAATAAACTACTAAGATTAAATGAAGTAATCATTCACATCATTTGTTTGATACCAAACCGGGGCAACGTACTAGATGTCTGTACCAAAGAGCAAGGGGAAAGCTGGAGTACCACGACCTAAGGCGACATTTCCGAGAGGCCCGCGGATCCCCTAAGACGGTAGTCAAATCCAGCAAACGCCGCTGCAAAGAAGAACCATGCACAATGGTGGATGATGACGCCTGGGTCAAGCCGTACAAGGTAGCTATGGGGAAACGCAAAGCTAGCAAAGTACCCGCATGTCCCTTGGTCCTACGAGTCATCGTCGCATCGCTGTTCCCGGAGCAGGTAGACGTATGTGGGGACATAAAAGAACCGTTAGGAACGACAGGCGAGGGGTTCATGTTGGATGAGCTTCAAGCTGTGACCAAAAGAATCCACAAAAAAAATTAAGACTCCCGGGCCCGATGGACTGCCAAACATAGTAGTGAAAATTGCGTTGGCAAGAAGACCACATTCATTTCTCGACGTGTCCAATGCCTCAAGGAAGGTACATTCCCTGAGATGTGGAAACACCAGCTGCTGGTCCTGCTGCCTAAGCCGAACAAACGTCCAGGTTCGGCATCAGCATACCATCAATCTTCCTGCTGGACTCAGCAGGGAAGGTGCTCGAGCGGCTGATATACGGCAGACTGGAGAAGGCAAGTGGTAGTTAGATAACAGGAAGACTGGAAAGGACCAGAACCTGACCCCGTGTATGCTAAACTGCCTTTACGGGGCGAACGCGCATAAATTGGTGTACAGAACCCCGAGGGGCTCCTCACTGAAGGTGCTCAAGCTACTGTTGAAGTCCGGCCGAGTGGAGTTAGCCAAGGATTTCTCCGAGACACTTCTCCACCCGACCGGCTCGCGAGTTGCGGAATTTGTTGCTCAAGTTGCGTACGGCTCCCACACCCGAGTTTTTGACCTGTTGGAAATGCACTCCGCCCGCAACGACGAGAGTGACGCTGCCTTACCCAAGGGCTGGTGGCTTCAATTGCCGGGCCTGGTCCGCCCCCTACTCTTAGGTTACACATACCCAGGCACCGACTTGCTAGCACCGCCACCGTGGGTTTTTTGAGCGCATACCACTGCCCGACAGAGTCCAACCCAAACGTGAGCAGGGCTGCCGCCCGGTAGAGCGACAGCTGGGCTAAAGCTCACCCCTGTCTACCTGTATTTTTCGCTGAAGGTTCAGGTCAGCCCCGTGTCGCGCTTTGAGCCAACCCGGCGGGCCTCTTTCCCCGACAAGGGCGCCTACCAACCCCGGTGGGGGCGAGTACCCCCTTGCAGTTGGCCGGGTTCAACCTTAACGGTAGCGCTGACACTTCTAGTCAAGCGTAGCCTTTTTCCTTGGTAAAGGTGGATGGCCACACCCCGATAAAAGAGAGTACCACGCTACAACTAGCATTCGAAGCTTCCCGCTTCTTCCGGATTGCAGCACCTGGTTTCCGAGGCCAAGCGCACCCCCATCCGAAGTGGAAGCTAGCAGCTATCCCCTATGGATGATTTTCGCAACCACCCAATACTAGGAGAATTACACCCAGACAGTTTCATCATCGGATAACTAAGTATGGCTAGCAATTTCCATACTCGACACCTTCGTTCAAGGGCATCATGACCCAAGGGTAGGATGGCTGTCTTCGGATGAACTACTGTTACTAGAACCATTGCGCAATGGCTCCGACCGTCTCAGTCCATCCCCCGTGCTCATAAAGGATACTAGTTCCCGGCGAGCCACCCTGGTCCGCCCCCTACTATTAGGTTTCACATACCCAGGAATGGCAAGCGGGACCCGACACCAAGGCACATGAGAGAACTGGAGAAGGCAGTTGAGGACGTGAACCGAAGACCAATTCTGATTCAGGCGAGGTCGCTCAAACCTAGACTCTGTGGACCAGGTCATAAATACAGCCCGCCGTGCAATCCAGGGGACGAGGCGGAAAAGGAGACCAAAGAAATATTGTGCAGCCGTCACCCTAATATGAAGAACGCTTTTAATTCGGCAATATGGGGTCTCATCCTGGAGGCCATGCGCAGAATTAAAGTGCCAACCCATCTAGTGAAAATCATACGTAGTTACCTCAGTAACAGGACCATCGTTTACGATAAAGAGATAGGTGATGTGAATCATAAGGTAACAGGCAGCGTTCCCACAAGGATTGGATTCTAGGCCCTCTCCTCTGGAACATAATGTATGAGAATAATCGGCTTCGCAAAACATACAGGAAAATAATACAGTTTTTTCGGCTAAGAAATCATTGCTGACTTCAGCAACGACAACAACAGTGTCTTTCACGGAATGAGAGAACTTTCAGTAATAGGGAAATATAGGAAAATGAGACAGCGACGATTCCAGTAATAAGGATAGCAGTGTCTTGTACGAAACGAGAAAACTTATTGTAGATGGAAAACAAAACAGGTTTCACAAGGGAGGAACCCGTGCATATTTCAGCAACGTGGAAAGCAGTTTCTTGCACGGAATGTGAGAACTTATAACAAAAGAAAGCTAAAACAGTTTTCTCGGCTGATAAACAGCGCCGATTTCAGTAAAAGAAGTTAGAAGCGACTTGAAGAGAACTTACTTTAAAATAAAAATAAAAAGTATTCTCGAGTGTGAATCTAGTGCCGATTTCAGCAACGATTATAGGTGTTTTTCGCTCGATAAGGATAACTTACTGTAAATAAATATATAACAGTTTTCTTGGCTCAGAAACCATCGCCGATTTTAGCAGTGAGTAAAGCAATTTTTCCCAAAATATTAAATTTTTCAACAATACTATCTAATGTTATTTTTACATTCAGCAGCTGATTTTAATAAAACTTGAGTCTGAGACACTTTTATATTTGCTTTTATATACTGCCCTATATTAATGGGAATAGTTATAATAGTATTAGAGAAAAATATAGTTCTAATGTCACGAGAGAATGATATATCAAAGACATTATTTGAGCAATGATGTTTACAATTATATGACAATTATTTTGTATATTAATAATTATTTAAGCCTTGGTTCGCAAGTATTGTAAAACTCTTGAATAGTATGGAAAATAAAATATAATAATTTCAGTACAATTTCCACTACATATTGGCGAAAATCTCCTTTTCAGTTACCACGATTAATTTTAACTCTTTTAAGTTACCTTCTTAATATTTACTGACTTATGGTAGCAAGTATTATATAACCCACTAACTGAATGTACTTTTGAGTTCCTTATTGCACAGGGAATACGTCATATGCTGTTTAGGTAACAGCAGTATAGTTTTATTTTTAAAATGTGTTATGACGTGAATTAGATATCTTCATACTGTCGCTTCAGTGATCTTGTCAATAAAAACACTCGTAGTTTAAAGTACTGCAGATTTCATCAATTATAAAAAAGAAAACAAAAAATCGTTAGTAATTTTTCTTCAAAAAAAATGTTTTCAAGGTGTCCTTACTTTGCCGCCACTGAATGTTATACGTGTTGACTGAGTGGCCCTGATAGGAGATTTCGCCTCAGGGAAGCTCCGATCCTCGCAATAATCGTCCTCGCCATTCTCCAGATACTAGTAATTAAAATTGTAACAATCTCTGCGAGGTAGAAGAAGATAAACGACTTATCCGATATCAAGTCCGAAGCAGGATGTATGCCTCGGGAGCTTAAAACCATCAATTACTCCAAACATGCTGTCTACTAATTGAGGTAGCTGCCGTACGAGGACAATTATAATTAAGCAGAAACATTATTAAACTTCAGCACAACAGCTCATATTAACAGGATGTGAGATAGGATTGGGAAAGGCCCGAGGACAATCCGTTCTTGTTACATGGACGAGCTTCATTGCATACCACGTACAAGATAGTTCCTGAAACATGAGCACCTTAGACGCACCATTCTCTAGTGGAACTACACAAGAATTACATTTGTCAGAAAGGTTGTTGGAATAAGAATAATATAAATGAAGAAAAGGTGAATTCATTTCAGGACAAGCTTAGCCTTGAAGGCAATGAATCTGGATTAAAGGATAATGAAGGAAAAATCTACAAGACCGACAATCAAACCCGCCATCTTCACTTGTTACGTGGTGCTCTCAGCCATTTGAGCTATTCAAATTGTCAGGAGTCTTCTCTATCCATTATATAGAACTCAGCACAGATTCAGCTCGAACTTGCCAAAACACATTCTTCATAATTAATAACCGGTGAAATTATTTATGTGAAAAACTGAAGAATTGCTTTCAAACCGAGCTCAAATTTGATGGGTTATTACAATGTTCACAACACACTAAAGTGAGGAAGCAAAAAAATCGATGCCCAAACTTATTAAAAATTTTAAGACTTAGAAAAATTGAATATTTTGTCAAGTATTATCGAGAAGTTGGGATGAGAAAATCGCTGTAAGGTCGCTCGTGGGCATAATAGACTGGCGACCGAACATTGATAGCTCACATATTCAGAAGAGAGGAAAATATTACTCAGTTTGGGGACAGAGATACGGCAGATTTTCCCGTGGAAAAGAACCAAGAAAAGTTTCTTGGGTTTCACTCGGAATAACAGCAACGTTTCGACGTCTACCGACGCCATCTTCTTCTGACCTATAGAAAGATGACGGCAGTGATAGACATAAAAACATAACTGTTCACGGAGATAACCTGGTAAAAATTAAAAATGATTCTTTTAAACTCCAGTAGTAATTACGGAGTGTCCGATGGGAGCGGTGTAAATTAATGCTTAATATGTAAGAGATGTCTGTGGAATCAGAAATATAGTTTGGAGAACATTCTCAGAAATTATTTGGAGTCCGTTATAAACGGATTGAGTAAAAGTGAATTTACACACTACCGACTTTGGAATGGACCGGGTTAGGTTGCACCCACGCACACTATGCCGAATTAACTGTTTGTTTGGGTAGTGGTGCGCACACTGTTAGATATAACCAGTCGTTTGAAGGCCAGTGGCAGGTTATGCTATAACTTTACTGGGTTACAGGTTTTGTCCGTTGTAGTTAACGTTACCAAGATTCTTTATCATTCCTATTATTATAAAACGAAACCGATGGGGAAGAATTATGAGAAAGAGAAAGCGTAAATATTGGCGTCATTCCATCAATTGTGACAGAATGCTGGAAGGAAAATTGGATACTTCAGGGACAACAATTTACATATTATTTAAAACTTTTTATATAATTCCTTTTCAAATTCATCTATTAACTTTTATTAACTTTATTGTCAAAATATTATAAAAAATATGGACGCAAGGATGACAGTGTTTACGCTCCACAAGTTTTTCACCCTCTGATTATCGATGAGTGCGTTTACACTCATTAAAGACCATACTAAATAAGCACCGACCGATAATAGGCCGTCGTTTTTTTATATGGTATTTGGGTAGCGTAACCAACACTTAAAAGGTCGAATTGATTCGATTAGCTGCGTGCACTCACATTGAGTACTCATACTAATAAGAATCCAACTAAATTGAACGATAAAAAAGTTGGAAGTGTGCGCATTCCCTTAATGAGAGAAAAATATAGTGAAGATCCAAGTGTAAAAGGGAGTACATGTGAATGGCTTAGTGAGAAATATTCAAGACGGTGAGGTGATTTTGTAGGAAAGGGATGATAAGCGGAGGAGAGGATACGAAAAATCACCAATCAGATCCTGAAATGGTACGAACAGATATTATATAAATACATAAGCATTGGCACAGAATTAAGTTTATTTTGCCATAAGTATCACGTCTCGAAGATGGAGGGAACATTTTGATGAACTTGCAAGTGGAAATTATGTTCAGAATTCTGATCAACCTCTGGATAGACCTGCAATTAAAAGTACTGAAATTAACACAATTATTTCTGACGATACAGAGGATTCACTATAAAATTCGCTATAAAATAAATCAATGCTGCAATCAATAATTGAAGAATAAAAGAACACCAGGAAGTGATGGCATACAAGTCGAACTTTCAAAAATGCAACTAATGACATACGAGACTGCGTACACAAGCTATTCAGGAAAATATGCCAAGAAGAAGCTATACCCACAGAATGGAATGTAGGTATCATATGTTCACTTCATAGAAAGGGGGATCAGCTAGACTTCTATTTACAGAGGAATAATACTGAACACAGCAAACAAGCATTTCTCAAAAATTCTATATAACCGGCTCCTTCTCTATGCTAAGATGGTCATAGGTAACTATCAAGCAGGCTATCGTAGAGAAAAGCCAACCATTGATCATATTTTCTCCCTGAGGCAAATTTTGGTAAAAACTAAGTAAATGGCAGTTGTCAAAAAGGATACATCAGTAACACATAATTGAAAACTTTAAATTTGAGAAAGCCCAGAGCTTTGTATGTCTTGGTTCGTTGATAAAAAGCAACAATAATATATCTGAGGAAATCAGTAGAAGAATCCAACTAGCTAATAGAAGTTATTTTAGCCCCCAAAGACAATTCAAATCAAGATTACTCTCCCGTAAATTCAAATGTGTACTGTATAAAACTTTAATTAGGTCTACAGTAATGTATGCATCTGAGACTTGATCTCTTACAGAAACTGATAAGCTGAGGCTAGACACATTTGAAGGAAAATTATTCGGAAAATATATGGACCTGTAAAAGTAGGAGAGATCTGGAGACCAAGATATAATCATGGGCTGTATCAATTGTATAAATCGCCAGATATTATGCAAGTAGTAAAGGTTTCCAGGTTGAGATGGGTGAGTCATGTTAAGAGAATGAAGGAGAATGAGGTACCAAAAAGAATCCTGGAGTACAAAGTAAATGGGAAAATAAGATTGGGACGTCCAAGATTTCGTTGGATGAATGAGATCATGAGACGGGGTATCAACAGATGGTGGACAGAGACCAGTGGATAAAATCCTGAATCCTAGAAGGCTGTAGAGCTACTGATGATAATGATGATCACCCAAAAATAATTAAATATATATTTCCTTCGTATATGTTTAGTGGTAATTAAATTTATAAGTAATTAGGTAGAAACAATAGGCTAAACATCATGAAAATATTCTATTTCGTATATATACGCATTGGTCAAATATTTTAAGATATTAATAGCTATTATAAATAAACCTTCCAAAGGATCTCTCTGTATATATTTGAGATGAACAAAATGCTGATGGATTTTCCCGGGTCTGGATTTGATTTTTCTAGCATTAGGCTCAATCAGGTTTAATTTACTGCCTGTGGAATTTCAGCAGTTGTGCAACTACACGTTTGCCTTGCTTCCGGCGTTAAATCACACCTAATCGTTACATAAGTCATAATAATTACAATTTTAATTGTCTCGTACTGGCCCAATGATTAAGGAAACCGCCCAATTAGGGGAAATCCCGTATTCGATTCTTGGGTCCGGCCAAGATTTACCCATTATAATCATTTAAGTTTAGTTTCATGGTCTTTTTCTCAGCTCCAATTGAAGCAATTGTACGCTTTGAAATTCATGCACCTTTGATGCATATGCACAAGGCCCGATCTTCACTGTTGAATCTCTTTACGTTTAAATTACGCATATTACTTTCCGTGACTCAGGTAAGTCCTACTACACGTATCAGAGATCTTTGTTGGTTCTCGTAGTCACAATAATTAGCCTCGCCATATGGCGACGCTTAATGTTTCATAAAATACGAAAGAAACTAAAACAATTAACAATTATGATTTGGCAAACTGTTGACTACCCAGAAGAGGACAGGAATAAAACATACGGAAAGAATGTTTATCCATAACCTGTACGGAAGACAGTCAGCAGTAATTAGAATTAAAGATCAAGAAAAGAAAGCAGAAATCAAGAATGCAGTCTATCGCCCATGCTGTTTAACTTATATATACAACAGGCGATGAAGAAAGTTAAAACGGAATATGGAAAAGGAATAATACTACATGGAGAAGAAATGAAAACTCTACGCATTGCCGAGGATATTGTAGTATTAGGGGAGTTAGAAGAAGACCTGGAAACTATAATAAATGGCATGAACAGGTTCTGGAGAAAAATTCAATATGAAGATTAATAGAGGGAAAAACAAGGTAATGGAGTCTAGTATGGGCAACAGTGGAATAACAAATGGTATTATATTCGAAAGGGATATTTTGAAAGAATTCTGCAATTTGGGCAGCATAATAAATAAGGATGGTAGAAGTATAGTGGAAATAACGTGTAGGGAAGGTTTTCGAAAAAAGTTGAATTTACTTACGAGTAATATGAGTGTATTATTAGGAACTCATTGTTAAAAAAAACAGGATCTTGAAATTCTGAATTCGTGCTTCATCATCGTAGAAGGGATTCCCACCGAAAACTATCGCCTTCAAACAGGAATAAGTCCTTAATACTAATTAAATTGGTTGCTCAATATGTTCGTATGGAGTGTAGCGTTATATGGGTGCGAAAAGTGGACGTTAGGAGTTGCAGAAAGAAAAAGAATAGAAGCCTTTGAAATGTGGTGTTAAAGAAGAATGCTGAAAATCAGGTGGGTGGATAGAATCACTAACGAGGAAGTTCTAAACAGAATAGGGGAGAGCAAACAATATTGAGGACATCGACACCAAGATAGATTGATAGGCCGCATTTATAAAAATGAGGGTCTTGTGTGAGGTGAGAATTGAAGAGGGAGGAAAAGAATGGAACACGCTAGGCAGATTAGGAAGGACGTGGGATGTGTTAGAATAAAACCAAACAAATCTTAGTAGATACGACCATAGTATTTGGAGACCAGTTAAAGCCTCAAAAAAACAGTAACAGCAATTCCAGCTGTACGAGTTGTCTCCCTCCATCTTTCGGACCATGGGCTAGACAAATACAAAGCAGATCTATTTGCAGTATATTTGGTAACTGTAATGATTTAGCAAATACCAATATTACAGATTTGTTAAGAGACAACACTTTGAATGAACCTGAGTCTAGAATATAATATTTCAATCCCAAAGAAGTACGGGAAAAATATATTTACTGAATAACAGAAAAGCTCCAGGAGACCAAATTATTCCAAAAATGCTGAAAGAGCTCCCCAAAAAAGGACTTCTAATGCTAACATATATATTTAATACAGTGATAAGACTTCAACATTGGCCACAAAATGTTAAATTACCTTAAATTATTTTAACACCTAAACCTGGGAAAGACTTAAGGAATGTACCCTCGTAACGCCTGTTATCAAAGCTGGCAAAATTATTTGAACGGTTACTACTCGCATCTCTTCAAGATATAGCCCCAGACCATCAATTTGGCTTTCGACCTAAGAACTCTACTGTCCAACAGCTAATGCTATACGAGAATCTCTTGATGACAGCAGCATTCCTTGCTGTGCGTCAGGCATTTTTGACAGGGTCTGGCATTCAGGTGTGCTATATAAAATCAAACAGTTGCTTCCGGAGCCTTTCTATAACCTAATAAAATCATACCTGGAGAATCACTAATTCCAAACTAGAGTAAACGGCCTAATCAGAGCAGGCGTTCCACAAGGAAGTGTCCTAGGATCCATCTTGTATTTTATATATACTTATGATCTTCCCTCAACCACTAGTTAAATTACAGGGACATTTTCTGACGACACGGTTATTATGGCTTTTAATGAAGATCTAGTAAGAGCAAGAGCACTTTTACAAGCCCTTCTTAATTTCCTTCAGGAATGGACGGATAAATGGAAAGTCAAAATTAACGAGACAAAATCCTTACAGGTTACGCTCACTTTACGAAAACAACAATGCCCACCAGTAACTATAAACAACAAACATCTCCTGGCATCAACGCATGTAAAATACCTCGGAATCCATCTAGACTCAAAATTAACCTGGAAAATTCATATACAAAAGAAAACCAAACAAATGGACTTGCGTCTTCGAGAACTATACTGGCTACTCGGTAGGAGATGTAAATTCTCGTTAGAAAACAAAATAACCATATAGTAAGCCATTATTAAGCCTATATGGACATTCAGAATGGAACTGTAGGGATGCGCTAGCAATTTCAACACTGCTATAATACAGAGGGCACAATCAAAAATCCTCAGAGCCATGGTTGATCCTCCATGGTATGTGAGCAATCAGGACCTAGCCATACGTTTCATCCACAATGTTATACAAGAGAGAACCTATAAACATCACAAGAAACTGAAAAACCATAGCAATCCTCTTATACAACTACTGCTGCAAAACAGAAACCACAGAAGACTAAAACGATGCTGACCAATTGACCTCAAAGTTGTGGTCACAGGGGTCTGATCACTGGAGAGGACCCCATCAGGACACTTCCAAGACATCAAAAATAGCTTATAGAACCTATTATTCTTATTGATATTTCAATAAATAAATTGTAAAAAAATGTAGCCGGTTAAAGAAAAATAACCAAAAAGTTTTTTCGGCTGCTACCAGCCAAACCACTTTTGAATAGCGGGAGATCTTGTATACAGAATACTTTGACATATATAAATTTTTATCAAGGCAACAACCTTAATGTTACTATCCTAAAGGAGGGAGTTGAAAATTGAATGTTGGAGAAAGTAGTTAAAAGTCAGATCTTGACGCACCTTGGAGAGGAGAGTTGTAAATGATTCATCGGAGAGTACAGTGAACAGTTTCTTGTAAGAAATCTGGAGAGAATTACGAAAGCATGACAAGCCAGCACAATTATTTGGAAAGAGAGAATTACATTTTCCACAGGCCAATCTGAGATAATTTACAACTATATGAACTAGAGGATACAAGCCGGACCTTTTAACAATTTTGTTTTTCAAAATAACTTAGATATGGAAGTCTATTACGGAGAACTGTGGAGCATCTGTACAAACGTCATGAGGTATCCTAAATGCTATACAACTTTTCAAATCATATACAGTAAAAAATATTTCTTCTAAATATTAATTGATTCTGTCAATACGAAGATCAGATGTGCGGTGTGATATTACATTCATTGTCACCAAATTATAAATATTTGTGTTATTCTAATCCATATCTTTAATAGATTTTTGGGGGGAATCAATAATAAGTGACGAAATTGTAATGATGAACGATTAGATAGTTTAACGAAGAAATTCAAACAGAGCTTGTGCAATGTTTTCTGGGACAGACAAGGTGTTTTGTTGGTTGAATTCTTTCCCAGGAATGCGACAATCAACGAAGATGTTTACTGTGTGCATCTCCATCGTGCAATACACAACAAAAGGCATGGAACGCTTTAACGTGAAATCATTTTGCTTGATCACATCGCCGCGCAACACACTGATAGACGATCTCAAGACGTGATCGCATAGTTTGGTTGGGTACGATTCGACCACATTCCTTACAGTCCAGATTTGGAGGCGAGCGATTTTCATCTGAATCATAATTAGAAGAAATTTCGTCAAGAAAAGAAACAATCACTGGTTTCCCATTACGACATGTGCAGTAATGATGTAGTCTGAGGTGTAAGGTAGTGATTTGTAATTAAATATCTGATAAATAATGTTATACTATCTTTTTTAATAAATATCTACTTTAAAAAAAGCCGTCGTGTCTTCAAGAAACTAAGCGATGGGCTGCGATTTTGGAAATACCGGGCTATAATCGGTGAATGGGGGTTGATCCTTTTATATCGCGCAACAGACTCTATGGCTGTTGAATGCTACGACCCAAGTTCGACAATTGCAAACTATGGACAAAGTGTATTGCCTGAGAGTGGTGGTGGTTGGAAATGGAATTAACTATGGTTGACTTTGCGAGAGGTTTTCTCCTTACATTAAAAGAGCCAATATTCGCAATGAAATTGGGCAGTGCCAATACCGTGTGCCGTTTCATTACTGGTGAGCCACTATTGTACTAAACCTTCTGTATAGAATGATTTAAGCTCTTTTGTTGTTTAATTAATTAGCTTGTTTTGCTACGCATATTTTCGATTAAATACTTAAACTTGGCATCCCGCTGGAGCACAGAGGAAACTTTTAAGTTTATTTAAATGTATCAAAACGAATCGTATATTTGGAATTAAAAGCAACTTGGCTCATGATGGCTCAATAAGACTGACCCATTACTTGTCCACTGTGTGAATGGAAGTAATTTACAGCTTTTTCGCACTCCTGAGCCATGTCACATATTTCCGGCGGCTACCGGTACCTTGTCCGCTGCTCTCTGCATCAATATCGTGAGGATATTTAGTTCAATAGCCAATTCTTTTTCAAAGCTCAGTTATATTTATTACTGCTTCAAGAGCTCCATGGTCTATCTGCGAGCTTTCTATAAATTCAACTTGAGTCTGCACTGCCGTAGAACGGGATTCGACTTCGCCCTGTGGCCGTCCGTTACTTTCATGTCTTGCATCCATCATTACGTGGTCAATCTGTATGTTACCGTATCTGGTGACATCCAGGTATGTTTGTGATATCGCTTCTGTGGAAAGTACGTGTTAACAGCGTTACGATCATTCTAAGTCGTAAAATATAATGGAGTTATATGCTCTTATTATAGCAGTAATAAGCATTCTCGTAATTATTATAGGGGTAGCAGTAATTCAAGAACTTACATCTAAGGAAGAAAGTGTTTATTGTGTACAACGTGATGTCTCCCTTCATTTGGAAGGGGCATGATGTAAGCGTTACGATATCAAAATATCTAGATATCCGTGATTCACGGGTTCATTCCACCATTCACACTCAATAATACTGGCAGTTTCTGCAAATACTGACCATCAGAATGGTCGTGTAAGGGCCCCTTTAGGTACGTTATGATGACGTAATAGCATTCCAACACCAACGTAAGGGGATATCTTGATATTTTTATGTCGTAACGTTAATCGTGGGAGTATTTAGCTCCGCCCACACCCCGCCTCCAAAGTGGTGGGGCCAGGACTAAGAGTTTATACCTGCTACCCTCGTTTGCCGTTGCTGAGGGGTTAATGACCCTTTAGCGGCCCAGAAAAAGGGAGCTTTCTCAATAGCAGCAAAATTTTATACAATTCATTTTCAGTCTTCTAACGAAGCGGATCCCACAAATAAACAGATTCGGACAAATTGTTCAGAAAGTGAATATTATCCGACACATGCTACGTCACGTACTACAAATTCATCGTCGTCAATTTACTCTTCATTCACGGAAAATGCACGTGAGGTTGAGCTGCAATTATTTGAATTAATATTGCTGCAGTGCTTGGAGTTTAAAAGAAATGTAGAATGAGCGATACAAGAATCAGATTACATGAACTAAAGAAAACAATAATATCCTATAGGCAAAATAATGTCAATTACAACAAAACGAGAAAATTCTCATGACCAGAGTATTGTTAAAAAGGCGTTTAATTAAAATTATTAGCGGCAGTAATTTTATATGCTCGTAGTAGTAAAAAATATAATAGGCGAAAGTAACAATTTAGAGAATTTATCAATAATCAACTTTCACCCCATTGACGGATCTCTCCAAATAAATGCAGAATCATGTTACACCAATTTGGCTCTTTTCAATATGGAAACATTATTTAATTCTACTATCTCTTTTTCTGCACAGGTGCAATTAAACCATTTAGAGAAATTTTTTATATCCCTTCTTGTTACGAAATAAGCATTTGTCGTTGAAATTTACACAGTAAATGAATACTTATACTTTTCGCGAGTTTTAACGATTCTATCACGCAACGTCAACTCTTCGCTGTTCTTTTAGTGACGAATGCCATTATTATGATAATAGATACGACATTATGTACATTATATCTCTGTTTTCCGTTTGTTTCAAATTTTGTCAGTTTTCTTTATAAGATCCATTTGAGCAAGACACAAAGTCAACAACGAAAAGTCGGCTATCTAAATTTGTTAATTAGTTATCTATATTGTGTAAGGTTTATCTATTAATATAAGGTCGTATCTATTTTTATTGGTTCCACAGACGTTAATTTTTACATTATTGCCATTATTATAGCCAAACCGTTTAATGTCTTTTAAATGGACAACTGCTACAGATGACTTACTGCAGGAAACTGAAAATTCACCTGATTCATCCCTGGACTTTCACTCTGATTCATTATTCAGACTCAGTCTTTATTGACCGTGTAGGGGCCCCTTAAATGTCATTAATAACTTTGTATCCTTGGTACTAAGCGTAATCGAAATTATAGACCAAATCCAGCAATTCATATAGATATTCTTCAACTACCAGACTACTTTTAAACTCTCAATGATCATCCTTCTACTCAGATCCAATATTATGAAAAGGTGCGCTAGCTAATTGTAACTTTTAAGTAGGACAGGTGACAATCCTGTAGCTAAGCGTCGCCAACTAACATGGCCAACTCTCTTTCTCTCACCAAAGATAATAATATAATTCATTCCACATCTTTTTACAAATCAACGTAAAATAAAACCTGTGAATTAAAGCATGATATTCATGTCATCAATTCTCATAAATACTATACAACATAAATATACGAAATCTGTTAAACATTATTGATAAACTTGTAGTTGTATATCGGCAAAATCCGTTGTGAAGGTGAACAGCGATATCATAACTTATCCTCTCTCTCTCTCTCGCACACACGTACAATCTGCGGCGCGCTAGGTTTAAACATTACCTGCCGCCACATCATTCTTCGCCTAGTGACAACGATACAGGAATAATAAAGAAAATGTAATCTTAAATAAATTAAATAATTTAACATCACAAAAGAAGGACATACGCTGTTTAATACGAATTACGTCTGCAACTCGCGATAAAATTTATTGCGTAATACTTGGACCAGATATGAACTACCGTCAGGTGAAACAAAATCTGGCTTGTCTGTTAACATGAATGGTAGTTTTTCTCTTTTCCATGTCAACAAGATAATTCTGATCAGAAATTCGGCGAAGTCCTGGAAAGGGTCAACAATACAAGGAAAAATCTGGGAGCAAAAAATATTTTTTCTGTCCAAGTTGAATGTTGGTGTAGATTTCGTTGAGCGCATTTGGTCTCGTAATTTCTTGACTAACTGCGTCGGTTGGGACTTAACATTTGTTTCCATGAAATATTCACCTGGGAGACGCAGGATTAGTACCTTAGACTAACTTTGCCTGGCTACACTGGAGTTTTTCTTTTAAAATCTGTATGTAAACCCCGTAAGACCACAGGCAGAGTAAACAACCAGTCTCGTGAACTGTGACATAAGAGAGAAGATATTAGGGTCCTATACCATCTCTGAACCAGGCCTTTCCTGCAGGATTATACGGAAACGTGCGTTTCCTATAAACCCCGACCAGATTTACAATATCATTAAATAACGCAGACTCAAACTGAGTTCCTTGGCCCATTAGTATCGTTTTGGGTGCTCCAAATCTGAATAACGAACCAGCAAAAAGGGCGTCCACTATAGATTGGGATATAACGTCTTTCAATAGGACGGCCTCTGGCCAACGAGTAAAACGGTCTGTAATTGGTTAAATATATCTGTATACATGAATAGAATAAAATGGACCAATTATTTCCATATGCACATGGGAAAATAGCTCATCGGAAAACGTAAAATGTCCAGAATAATTTTCTTAAAAGCCATACATGAACATGCCCATTGAGAAATATCGTAACGTGTGCATGGTAACGTTAATACTACAATGGGGGGGGGGGGGGGCAAGCTGATGCAGGAAATCGAACAGCCCTTTTCTTAGAGTTTGTGGTATGAACGGTCGTATAATTCCCGTGGGCATATCACACCATACAATGTAAACACAATCGTCAATACGTAATGGTTTAAGTGTCAAAGAAATAATTCCTTCTTGTAAATCCCTCTGTGGATCGTTAACTTAAGCTTGGCAACTGCTTCGAAGATGACTACTGGTGCAATATGTATTTCCTGAATGCGAGAAAGGGAATCAGCGACCACCATGTCTGTCCCTTACATGTATAATCTTTATATTATGCTGACTAATATAGTCCAGCTAGCGCAACGTCGCGGCGACACCTGACCGTCCTTTTGCAACAATGATTACACCAACACCTTATGGTCAGTTTTTCGATCCACTCCTTGACGTATTTAACGGTCAAATAATTTGATTGTAATTCACTATCATACGTATAATACATCTTCTGATTGAGTCAGAACGTTTTGCAAAAGGACTCAAGAGGCTTCCAAATCCTCTCGTGGAACTGGAACTGTTGCAAACCAGCTGCCAAATATGACGCGTCGGCATAAAGAGTCAAAGGAGCATTAACGATAGGGCGTTGCAATCATGAGTTCATATACTTTTAAAAGGTTTGTGCTGCGTTTCGCCGGCCAAAAATCATCACCTGAACCTCAAACCAAAAGGTGATATAACAGCCGTTCTTTATGTCTTCATTTTGGTATCTGATGGTATGCCCGAATAAGGGCTATGCTACTAAAAATTGTACAGCCGTGCAAATCATGCGCAAAATCGTATATATGAAGATCCCTACGGGAGTTGTGGTAACGTTGAGCACCATGCGCAACGGTTAGCCCAGGCACTTTGTGACGCTCTGCAAATACCCTGATTTAGAATGTACTGAAATTCACTTTCAGTATCTCGTAACTTGTCCGGTGCCAAACTTCGAGCTCTTTGGTAAACCGGAGGACCAGTTGTAGATATACTCGTTGGTTTACTATCCTCCGTTGAGTGAACAAAATCGTCAGCTCAAAAATTCAGCAGTAACTCGGTAAACTGTTTTTTCTCTGCAGCTACAGTACTGACAGATTAAATATTTTGATGAAGTTAAACTAGCAGCGACGACGTATGTCATATAAAATATTGTGGCTATGCAACAAATCAGCGCCAATTATTTGACGGGGCACATTAGCGATCACGAGTCTCCATTGTAAACAGCGTCGAAGACCTAAGTTAAGGTTTAATATAACATTTGCACATGTTTTTATAATACCTCCATTAGCGCCATGTAAAATGAATGAATTCTGCAGTATCTTATGCGCAAATATATGCTGAGGGAGTACAGACATGTCTGCGCCAGTATCGGACAGAGAAGTCAATCCATTATGAATATCATGATTCATTAGGCAGTATTACTTGTATTCATCGCCTCCGACCTCGAGAAGCAAAGTTGATGGGTCTTGCTTTCCTCCCACTAAACAGTAACGACGCACTGCGTAGTAGCTGCACCAACTTTGCAAGATGTCAACTGCCTGTCGGAGTTAACGAAATTCTACTGTGAGCGTCTCGTAAAGTACATCCGAACGAGACGTAGTGGGTACATGCTTACGAGGCTGTCAGATTAAGTCGATTGCGGTTGCATTAATTCGTACATTCTACATGCAATATTGCATAAATCACCCAAATATTGGGATTGATTTAACGCTAAAATTCCTCGGACGCGCTCAGGAAGGTTCTCAGAAAAAGAGGTTTTTAAAACTTCATTACATTGACCTGTAGCTTTTTTATTCTTCTTCCTATTCTAGCCCGTATTCTTTGCCTCCTCAATTAGTTCCTTCCATGCTTCTTCATCCACACATACTCTTCTCCATGTCCCACCTTACCCATGGCTTTCCTTTTCGTCGCTCTCCATCAAATTTATCGTTTAACAGCTATTTCGGAGTTCGGTCATTTTCCATGCGAATGACGTGGTCCGCCTATTACAGTATTTTAAACCTGATCCATAGGGAGACTTCTATGTCATTGTGCAGATCATACAATTCTTGGTTATATATTTGTCTCCATATCTCCCCGTTCTTCACTGGGCCCAGCATCCGCCTAAGAACTTTTCTTTCAAATAGGTCCAGGGCGTTAGCTGATGACTTGGTCATCGTCCACGTCTCACAGCATACGTCAACACAGGTCTTATGAGTGTCTTATAGAATGTGAGCTTGGTTTTCTTGTGGATATCTCGGCATTTCAGGATGGGTATGAGAGAGAAGTACGCTCTGTTAGCAGATATATTTCTACTTTGAATTTCATCATTCTCCTTATTCAAATATAATTCTCTGGTTTCAACCCGGGTAAAAGTTTGTACACACAACATTTCGACGGCAAGCTCCGCCATCGTCATCAGGTAGACTGTCTACCTGACCGGGAAAGCCTTCGCTCCTTAATATTCTCCTTATTGTTCTCCGTTTTGATTGCTCCTAGGTGGAAGAATTTCAGCACACTTTAGAATTTATATTCTGCTACCCCCACATATTTTACTTGCCTGGATTAGTACTTTCGTTTTTCCCTCATATATTTGGAGTCTATCTCTATTAGGAAAACCATTACCTACTTGAGTCTTCTGCCAGCTACGTTGAGATCATCCGCAGAACCTACCTATCATTTGTACCATTTTATGTTGTAGTGTTCCTCCCGCTTGGACATTGGTATACCTTATCACATATTCAAGTAGAAAATTAAATATTAATGGGGCCAAACCATCATCCTGCTTTCTTGAGGTACATCAATCGGTCCACTCAGTTCATTTTGTATCTTCACATAAGCTGTGTAATTGTTCATTATTGTTCATTATGAGTTTTTCCGGTATGCCCAGGTACTCCAGAATCTCCATAATTTTGATCCGAAATACGGAATCATAGGCTTGATTGTAGTCCACGTAAATTTGGTACACATCTATACCAAACTCACCACATGTTATGGTGAAGAGTAGGTCCACGCTGGATCTTCCCTTTCTGAATGCCACCTGGTATTCACCTATTAGATTTTTTGCAAGGTGTTGTATCCTCTCCCTCGGAATATTTGTGAATGTTTTATACGCGCTGCATAGTATGGAGATACCCTTGTAATTGCTACAAATCAGTTTATCCCCTTTCTTATTTATTGGGCAGATGGCGTTTTTCTTCCAGTTCTCCAGCAGACCTCAACTATTAGTTGATGCAGTAAGTTCACCATTTGGTCTCTGCTAGAAAATTATCATACCCAGGTGCTTTCCTATTTCTGAGGCCCTTAAGAGATTTCTCCACTTCTTGTTTTGTTGGGGGTTGTATAGCTATTTCCCTCTCCTCGTCCATATTGTTCCCCCTTTTCCAGGTATTCGTTTATGTTTGGGCTATCTTCGACTTTATTAAGGAGTGCCCTAAAATATTCTGCCCATCTCATTTTTGCCTACTGCTTTCCTGCGACTAATTTTCCGTTCTTGTCTTTAATTAAATTCGTGCGTGCCTTGAATCCCCCTCTCAGTGTATTTATTTCTTTATATGCCTCTGCTGGTTTTTCCTCTTTTAAATTCTTTTACAAATACATCCTGCGATATCTTATCCACTGTATCTTTTTCTTTCTGCATATTTTATTAACCTTCCTGTTTGCTTGGTCTAGGGTGATTTTCTTAGCTCTGATAGGTCTTTCCGCGAACTTCGCGTGGGCGATTTTCCATTATTCAACTACAGTCCTGCAGTCTTCACCAAACCATTCGTTTCTGTTTTCCTTTTCCATGCCTCCTATAGCAATATCTGCCGAAACATTTTAATACTGTCCTTAATTTGCCTCAGTAATCCTTATGTCTCCCTATTACCTTCCCCTCCTTATTCTCTTTCCATTCGGATATTGCTGTGGTAAGGGCTTGATATATTTTCTGTAACTCTACATTCTAAAGTTTGGTGAGGTTAAATTCAAGACTTTGCTTGGTGTCGCCTTTGCATGCCTTGGTTATTCGGCATTTGTATTTTACTCTCACCAAATAGTGGTCCAATCCACAATCTGCACTTCTCATAGTGCGGACATCTAAAATGTTCGTTGCACGTCTCTTGTCTATCAGAACATGATCAATTTGGCTGAATGATGTTCCATCAGATGTGTGCCAGGTTCTCTAATGTATATTTTGGTGGGGGAAGCATACCGAAGTAACAATCATGTTGTGCCCCGCAGCCAGGTGTATTAACTTTTTTCCATTTTCATTAGTTTCTTCATGAAGGCTGTGTCTCCCAATTGTTCCGGTTCTTTCCCCACATGTGCGTTGAAATCCCCTAGGATCATTTGCATCAGCTCTTGATAGAAGGATATCTAATTTCTTCTTCGCTTTCCTCCGTAGGGACATGCACATTTATGAATCTGATATTATTAAACTGATTGACAAATCTCAGAGAACATAATCTATTATTCACTGGGTGTAACTCTATAACGTTTGCTCTGAGGCTGCTGCCTACTATAAATGCTACCCCTCCTTCCTTTGCACTTGGATCCTTCCCGCTGCTAAGGATCGTATGATCCTTAGTATCCCAGATGTTTTGATCATCCATCTCGTTTCTTGGATCGCCACTATATTTATGTTATTTTCTTTAATTCATTTAAGTAGTACACGCAGAGGTCCGCAGTGATCTCACGTTCCATGTTCCAGCATACATGTCCATGTTCATTTGCCGTTTTCGTCGTCTTTTAGTATTCTGCCTAATCCGAGGCTCTTATTGAGAATTCGCGACTAGTTGCTTTTTCCGGGGATAAGTAGTTAGCCTTACTCTCAACCTCAATCCTGGTGGACCAGGATTTGTGTAGGGTTTACTCCCTTAGAGGAGATGGCTTCACTACGCCTTCCAGAGCCTCCTCTGCCCTTGGTTTTCTGCCGGGGTTTTCCTTCCCTTAGCCTTTGAGATATTCCCTACCCGCAAGGCAGCGGTGGCAACGCTTTTTGGGCGGCGTTTACTCGCCCTGGCATAGATACTTCATCAGACATATGTGGTTTTTATTGAGAGTGACCTGCACACATTTTGTTCAGTATGAGTGACGCGTACCTTCAGTAGCCGTCAGTCCTCTAATTAATCGCCTCAAACGTTTTCCATTCAATTATTCACATGAATCAATAACCCGTCGTTTTAAAACATCAAACCTGTTATGCAGCGATGAGTTGTGTATGATGTACAACTATTTCATCGTGGATTCATCTAGGTTGACGAGAATTTCGTCAAATCTGAAGTAACCTTTTTCAGATGAAATGTGGCCTCGAACACCATGAACCATTTAGAAGGGTTGCCCATCCTGAACGGACTCCACCACGTTGACGGCCGAAGACTGGCGAGTGGCGTCCAACGGCATTTCTAGTGGAGGTGACAATGCATGCGTTAATTCTTTCTCGTCAATGGACACGATTGCAGTTCCTAAAAGCGAAACAGCTAAGGAACTCATCTTATCGACACGTAGAGCTAAGATCTTGTCGTGTAAATTATGCTTGTCGGAGTCACCAGTTATGCCTGTATATTTATATTTTATAAGTCATATACTTAATATCTTGCAATATGCGAAAAAGGTTAGTTATAATTTTCATCTATTCTCTTTACAAACCCAATACTACATAACTCGCGGTCGAATATCGGCAAAAATTGTTGTCAAGGTGATCAGCTACTTTTCTCTACTTTCCGCATCCCCCCCTTTTCAATTCCCTTCCTATGCTATTAAAGGGGAGTTGCCTGTTTCAGGATCACCCTCATATAGCCTGTTAACCCAAAAAGAAGCTTAAATCGTATCCTCTCTGCGCAGAATAGGTTAGTATAGAGGGTTGAATCAGACCAATCTAAGGACTACCACAACAACAACAACATCCTCTTAGTGGCTCACGTATAACCTGCGGCGCGCTAGGTTTAAACATTCGCTATCCGGTACAAACCCTCAAACACTGGTAGCATTTCGGGTCAGCATCCGATCGACGTTCTCTTTGAATTAACACTAATTACCCGCCTGATACGTGTGTATTCAGAGTTTTTGCCTTTTCTTCCTCCTTTGTGCTGTCCGTACTGTGCAGACTTAACATGTTCTGAAACCGGCACTCAGTCAACAGACGTCCTCCGGAAATTCAATCACTTCCTCAATAACAGTTTTGCATCGTTTACCCTGATGAACCTCCTTAAGAATTTCTATCACTAATTATTGTTTCAATAACACTGATCTGACGTACTCATCCATAATGACATTTTTCACACTTTAGCCTATACAACGAACCAATGGGTCTCATGTACCTCTCCACCGGATTTCCTTGTGGATGTGTTATGGATGTGAAACCTACAGCAGTACTCTGTCTTTGCATGAAAATTTTTCAATAAGTCAATAAAAACCTGACTATCATGATTTGTTAAATTTTCTGTCGTCGCCCTTCCTTGTTGATGTATTTCCTTACCTTGTCGTTGCAGTGTGACTTCTGGTAATTCTCAATGCATATACCTTAACGTACTTTGAATATACGTCCATGAACACAATCAAATGTGCAGTACCAGTAGACAAACACCAATTCTCCTTTCTGACTAGCGATTATGGGCTCATATTTTCCATCATACCTGAAACTACGGTGCTTATTTATCTGACACTCACGACACGACTTGACGTTCACGGCATACCCTGCAGGTTTATATTGATCTTATCGTGAACAACATTTTGTAAAAATCTGGATGACGATTGTCCTTGTTCGTGGCCTCCAATGGTATATAATTTTCAGTCTCGTCTCGATTTGATACATGTTCTAAAATACAGATTTTTTATTTAAACACTTCAGAAGATTCCATTGTCGCCTTCACGTTTCTCTCAGGGTTACCCCTATTGGCATCCTTCTGGATAATCATCTTAAAATCATGATGTTTCCTTGCTATAAAATTCGTACATGCCACGATCATCAACTCTTCTGTATTCTCAACTGCGTCGTCATGGACATTTCTGTAAAATAGTCAGTCGCTACATTCTCAGATCCCTTTACATATCATATGCTTAAATAATATTCCTCGATCGCCAACAACCAACGCCTTAATAGTGCATTAGTGTGACAACAACTACGACGAAAAGTAAAGCATGATGATCCGTTATTATCTCCACCTTTGCACACAGTATAAATCCACTAATTTTTTTCAACACCTTTACTATCGACATTAATTCCCATTATGTGACTGTATACGATCTTCCATAATCATTCAGCGTTCGACTGAACGTATTTTTTTATTCCGTCTTGTCCATTTTTATCTCGCTGACCAAGCACTGAGACATTTTCTCGCTTACTCGCGTCACACCTCATTACAAACTTCATTGTATAATAGGGATACCGTAACAATATAAATACTCGCTTAATATCCTACAGAGATTCATTATGCTGCTCTTCCCATTTTAACTTGATTCCTTTTCTTGAGCAAATCGTTAATCCTTTGCACTTCCATCGCGAAAAGTGGCAAAAACATTCTATAAGTATTCATATACCCTATCATTTGATGTAACTTATTTGTAGATGACGGTGTCACTAGACTCTTGATTTTATCTGTTCTACTTGGGTCAGGTTTAACCCCTTCGCCTGATATCATGTGGCTCAAACAAGACATCTTCCCGTCCAAATAACGTTTTGGCCGTTACTTTCAACAACGTAAATACGTCATACAGGTGAATCAATTGCTCTTCAAATGATCTGCTGGAAATAAAATCAACACCGTACATTTTTAAGTACTTGTCACGCTCGTTTAACACGTCTTCAACCGCCTTCATAAAAACAGACCAAACGGCATGCGACAAAATGCGACAAAATCACCATCGGTGAACGTCTTCAACTTCTTAGTGTTTACTCTAATACCATGTGATAGCAACCATTTGTTATGTCCGTGGACGATAGCCATTCCTTACATTTAAAAGGAGGGAGGGTATTCTCCACCAAAATGTCGTCTCAAAATCATCTTCGATTATCTTATTTACACGCTTGACGTCTAGACAAACACTATCAACACATCCTTCTTTTAACAACACGCAAATTGTTTCCACAAGGGGTTTTCCTCTTGTTAAATTATTCCTCCTCAAGTATCACATCCATTAGCTGATAAACTTCCTCCCGTAGCGAGTACGGTATAGGATAATTTTTCTCTTTATGAGGTGTATGAGGAAGCGTTTGAATGACATGTTAATAATTCGCTAACTTTCCCGGCTTACACCAAATACATCGTGACGTTAATTCAACAGTCTTCATTTTTCCGTCCACCGATCGCATTTTCCGGTCAAATCCGCCAACCGCTGTCTTTATCTTACTATTTGATCAACCACCTAACTCTGACCAAGTTTCCTTTTCATTCATGACCTTCAACAGCCCAACATTGTAGTCTCATTCTCGATACTGAAGGCCTCCACTCGTTTAAATTGATCTAGGCTTTGTAGAAACCCTCCTTCTTATCCTTGCAGCTGTCTACGTGTTTACATGCTCTGAATATTCGAGACCTCCCCACCTATTCGTCCAAATAGCGCCACCAGTCTCTCGTCACGTATTTGCCGGGATTTACTTTTCCTGGTGCAATTTTACTTCTTCCAGCTTCCTTTGTTCTCCGTTTTCTCCTTAAACTATCCTCCTTCCCGTAAATTCAGTCATTATCATTTGTTGACTTCATTCGGATTAGAAACACCAATATTGAACATGCTAGACCATTTCCTCTATCCTTTACCGAACCACCATGCTCTCGAACCTTCCGTCTACTCCGTTCGAAGACTGATTCGCATCTTTCCAATAATGACACTGCTCCACTTAACGTCTTGCGTTGTACGGCTATCAAATACAACTCAATGTTCTGGCCGAAAATAGCTCCCAACTCCTCAATTAATGTTTCTTCATCCAATGGTTGATCCAAATATCTATTTACGAGCGAATATTTTATTAAATGTTGCGCCACACTGGCACAACGATCAGCAACCTAGATATGATCATAAAATTCTCTCAAGACATTTTATAACCAAGACGCACTACTAAACTTCGTAAAAATGATTTCTCACTTCCTTGCACGGTGCATGACTCCCTATCATCCCATGTATCCAATATCTTGCACCATCATCAAGTGATTGTTGTAACACTTTGGATTAATATTATCAAGGAACTCAATAATCCTCAAATTATTCGATAAGCCGCTAATGCAACATTAAATCTTGGCGTAACTATGACACGTCTTGTCTAATCTTCCAATAAATTTCCCTGCACGCTTCTGTAGTCATGTTTATTCCGATCGTAGAAAGACTGGGCGTTACACTGGATACCTCGCGCCTTTCTTCGATCTTCCTTTCCATCAGCTTGATCTGAATTTGACTCTGTTGCAAAGACTTCACTTCTGCTTGACGTAGTTTCTTTTAACATGATTTTATCACATCCTCAATTTTAGTCTTAACACCAGCTAATTCATCTGTCACGTAGATCACTTTTCAGCGACAGTGATTCATGTTTGACAGTCTTAATATCGCTTGATTTGTCTTCCTCTACATCTGTCTGCCTTATTTTTAATAAACCATCTAGTCGATCTACCTCCTGTATCAGACCGTAATGAACTTCTCTCATATTCACGTTCAACTGTTAACATTTCTTCGCATCTCGTCTAACGTTCGTTTATAAAAACCTTCATATTCCTCCCTTATCATTAATTTCGGATAATTTCTCAAAACCTTTTTCAAATGTATGCTTACAATGCTTTCTACATTATCAACTACATCATCTACTTTAGTTTCAACAACACCATTGTCTTCAATTTCATCATTTTACGTTCTTCTCACTTCATTAATTCTATTGTTGCGCTGTATCTTGTTTCAGTTTTATTGACGATAAATATCGTTGCACCCAATTCCAGTCTTCTTTCGCAAGTAATCCCACATCTGCTATCTCCTAGCGAATCAACTTATCTACTGATCATCCAAACGTGACCAAAAGTACTGCCCCGACTATTGGGTTGACAAATGTAATCAAAGCACTGCCACCAGTGTTGTGCCGACCGAATATAAAAAAATGGTGGGTTGTCAAATGTAAGTAGCGTTTCCAACTCCAAATTCACAATGTCCACTATTAGAGAAGTGCTAGACGTCGAGTCCGCTTCTTGCTAAGAAATCCTCGATTTACATATTATTCGTACGCCATTTATCATAATTTTATCATCAGTTTTACTTGCTAATCTGAGGTGGTGCTTAGGTACACTATGATGACGTAATCTCATACCAACACCACCGTAAATGTTAACAACTTTGCATCCTCGGTATTTAGCGGTAATTATTGACTATATTCAGCAATTCTAGAGATCTTCTTCAACTACCAGACTATTTTAATCTCTTATTGATCATCATTGTGTTCAGATCCAATATTATGGAAGAGGGTGCCACCCAATTGTAACGTTTAAGTAGGACAGGTGGCAATCCTGTAGCTCAGCGTATTCAAGAGATTTCTCTATAAAGCAGGAGCGACTTATTTGATGTGCATACATTTTGATTAAAGAAATTCTTCAACGATCGCAGTTTCCTTGTCAATTAAATAGAATTTAGAATAACATAGAGGCAATCAACTTACTTGTTTACGTATCTATGCTTTGTCTGCTTATTATATTCAATTTTACGCAAACGACAAATCCATAGTTTCCTCCAACGCTTTTGTGCATAACTCAATATATAAATAGAGCATAGATGATTCAGAAACCTTGATTTTCAGAAGATTTAACAAATTATACACAAATAGATCGTATGACGTCGCCAAAGTCTGGCCAACGATCCTCAACTCTCCAAAGATACTAACATAAATATTTCCTTCCGCTCATATCGTTTCAAAAATTACCGTAAAGTAAACAGAAAAACCTTTTGAATTATTACAGTGAGACAAGTACTTAAGAGCTCGACAAACCTGATGCAGTTTTTCTATGGTTTGTTCTGCATCTCTTTCTGGTGAATAAAGGACATGAAACTTAAGCTGTAGCCCGGGGGCCCTAGTTAACTTCACAATTAAAAGATTAGAATTTATATTATACTTGAATTTCAAATTATTACACTATTGCTATCAATCACGTCCGTTATGAAAACTAGAGGTTCGTAATAGAATGGAAATTGAAATTACTTTTAATGATAACTGCTAATTATGTTTGCTTACATTTACAATCAAACTTTAAACTTATTTGCAGTATTCCGAAGACCTCTATTAACTGCACTTCTCACGCAGAGAAACGTTAAATGAATGTATTTAAAAACTTCATAATGGTTGACACGGTTCGTAGGTAACGAAACCTTTCTTAAAGTTAAATCTGGCTGCATTTGTTGCAGTTGAACAGCCATAGTCCGTTACCTTCTGCATATACCTCAACTAAAATGCACAAATACACCAGAAAAGCAAGAAATTTACCCACATTTTCGTAGAACCAAGGCATGCCACCCAACCCACAACACTTCCGGACCTTATCTTAAGACTATGTACACAACTTTATATTTTATTCATAGACAAATTTAAAATCCCTAAAACCTTATATCTGGAAAATTGTCTTTATCCAATTTGTTAAACTTTCTATAAATGTCAAATTCATTCTAAACGCGTTTTGATCTGAACTATAATTTACTACAGTAACAGTATCCTCTTTGGATACTGCCAGTTTTAATACCACTCGGTCAATTCCGCCTCCAGGTTTTTCTTCCTACAAGGCCTTGTATTCTATTTTTCCATAGCCTATTAATTTATTATTGCAATTAAGTGTTCATAAAAATTCACAATTTTTTCATTTAACTTTAAATACAAGGATGAAACCTGTTATGGAATCTGGATAAAATATTTCCCATTATTAATTATAATTGCATAATTTATCAAATACCGTGGCTAAAAGATAGATCTATATATATATATATATATATAATTTAGTAATGCGTCATGCAAGATGACCTACTGCGGTCGATCCGGTAGGCCCACGCCTTCCCTCAAAGGGCAGTAGAGCAGTAGAAGAATAATATATAATTTAGTCATATTTTAATTATAATAAAAATCTATTAATGATTTTGAAGAGCACTGGAATAAAATCTCGAGAAATGCATAACCACTACAGCAGTAATGAGAATAAAATACCAATAAAAGCAAGCCGTAATCATGAAAGGAATAAGACAAGGATGCAGTCCTTCGCCCATGTTGTTCAACTTATATATAGAACAGGCGATGGAGAAAGTTAAAACGGAATACGGAAAAGGAATCATACTGCAAGAATAAGAAATAAAAACCTTCCGTTTTGCCGACGATATTGTAGTATTAGGGGAGTCAGAAGAAGACTTGGAAACCATAATAAATGGCATGGCATGAATGTAGTCCTGAAGAAAGAGTTCAATATGACGATTAATAGACGGAAGACCAAGGTAATGGAGTGTAGTTTGGGAACAGTGGAATAACAAAGGCTGTTAGATTGGGAAGGAATATTTTAACGGAAGTTAAGGAATTCTGCTACTTGGGAAGCGCAATAACTAGGGATGGTAGAAGTATAGCAGACATAAAGAGTAGGATAGCACAGGCAAGGAAGGCTTTCGTGAAAAAGGGGGATTTACTTACGGATAATATAAGTGTGAATATTAGGAAATCGTTGCTAAAAATGTACGTATGGAGTGTGGCGTTGTATGGTTGCGAAACGTGGACGATAGGAGTTGGGGAAAGGAAAAGAAGAGAAGCCTTTGAAATGTGGTGCTATAGGTGAATGCTGATAGAATCACAAACGAGGAATTTCTAAACAGAATAGGGGAAAAGCGAACAATATGGAGGACTTTGACTTATAGAAGGGATAGATTAATAGGCCACGTTTTAAGACACGAAGGTCTTGTAAAAGTAGCATTAAAGGGAAGTGTGTGGGATAAGAAAAGAAGAGGGAGGACAAGGATGGAATACGGTAAGCAGATTATGGAGGATGTGGGTTGTGCTAGTTATAAGGAAATGAAAAGGCCTGCGCAAGATAGGTTAGCATGGAGGGTTGCATCAGAGTAGTCTTAGGACTGAATACCACAACAACAATAACAGTATGTTTCGTGACGTAAGGGAGATACTGCGCAGCCGCCATACACAATCAGACCAACAACTTGAACTGCATCACTGTTCCAGGAGTCGCTGGAAGTCGGCTGTTTCCCTGTTAGGATCTGCTCCTCCAACCGATCAGACGGAGTCAGTATTACTCAGTGCCCAGTACTCGCTTTTACTTCCTCTTCTTACTACAACTCTTCACTTGAGAAAGGGGAGGGAGATTATTTTTAAATTAAACATTTTTCAAATATTGTACAGAATATATTTAAGCGTGGTCAACTACTGTAAATAATATATTTTAAGGTTATAAATTTTTTATTACTGTATCGAGTTAATTAAAGCAATCCATTGCACGCTAACACAGATTGTAGCATATATAAATTTTGGTTCAAATAATATTGAAATAAATTGATTATATTGAATAAGATGAAATTATAAATATGAATATAATTTAATTAAAATTGTGTAGCACTTTATTAAGAATTTTATGTTGTGTAAATTTGCAGCGGTAGACTTAACAAGTGAGTTGCAGAGCAGACCACTGCGTTCCCGCCAACTCTGGAGGACTGGAACATACTGGGTCCATCTCCACTGCGATGTTTTGATTCCTGAGGGCATCCATCAAACTCTTAATCTCGCAATCACAATTCCATGGGTTCCCGTCCAGCCAAATGGACATGTCCTCGTTTGCGGAGAAGTACGATTCGTTCAAAGTTGTTAAACGATTTTCTGCCAAGTCTAAAGTTATGAGTATAGTATTTTTTGAAAACGTTGACGGAGACGGGATTTTGTCAATGGAATTGTTGTAAAGGGTTAAATGAAACACCTTTGGGAGATGCTGAAATGTGAACTCATTTAATTTCTGTAAATTGTTGTGGTTCACATTTAGAATGTTAATATTTGAATTATTGACAAACAAATCGTCTTTGAGATCGTTGATCTGGTTAAAGTCTAAATATAACTCGGAAAGAAGGGGTAAAGGTCTAAAGATATTGGTCGGAACAGTTAAAAGTCTGTTTGCTCCTAAATCTAATGTCTGCAGTATATTGTTATTCGCAAACGTATTTTCAGATAATGTGGTAATCGAATTCTCCCTCAGTATTATAATAAGAATAGCTGGTGTATATGAGAATAATTCTTCTGGAATCTCCGTAAGATTGCAGTGGTTGGCCCAAAACTGCGATAATTTCGGCACAAATGCGAAAGTGTCCGGGGCAAGAGTGTTAAGTGGATTGAACTGGATGTCCAAAATCATGAGATCAGGGAACGATTTCAATGATTCTGAGTCGAGGCTGGTGATGAAATTGTCAGACAGATAAAGCGTTTGAGTTTCTGAAGGTAGGCACGAAGGCACCGTCGTGAAGTTGCCATCCTGACACCAGGCCTGGTTTTCAGGAACCAAGCCACAGCCTGGGCATTCTTGGGCACATGAAAAGCGAGCGATGTACAGCAGGAACACAGAAACAAACAGCATGTTCTGGAACATCAACAATCGAATTTTTTTATTCATATAAAAAACTTAAAACAATTGAATATGTACTTATTTTATGTGTTTTGAGGGATTATATTTTGGAGGATTTATATCTGTCCCAAGGGATTAGAGGAAGATGACTTTTAACTTTGAGCAGTTTAAAAATCATATCTCAAAAAAATACAACTTTTTTCACTTTAAATGGATGAGTGACTATAAAATAAACAAAAGCATCAAAATAATTCCAAATCAACCTTGTCTGGCCAGAGGGTTTGTAGGTACTGTGGATTATTAAATATGTGGATGGTCCCAAAAGTTCTTAGACTGTTAGTAAGTGTGAATACTAGATATTTCAAAACAGTTTTCTACGAACAAAATTACATTTCATACTAGTGCATTTCAACCTGTTCTTTCCGGCGCCATTATCTCGGCTTTCTGATGTTCAGCAGTGAGTGTTTCAAAGTACCCATTTACATCCTAAATCACTTCTAGATCGGTAGAAAATCAAATATCGGGAACAGCGAGGACTTCTCGTCCCTGCCAAAATGCAAATCATTTAATTTAGACATGGCCCACGAAAATTTTCTTATAAGGTTATTTTCTATGATGAATCTGTTATTCTGCAAACTTTCCAGGAAGTTTTCCGCCATGCTTCGTGTAGTATTTCCCAGTAATTTTTACACCTTTATAAAGACAGTCAATCAAAATATTTTCTTTCGCCTTTTTATCTGAGATTTAGAAGCAGCTTTTATCCTCTGCATTTTTATTCTGCTGTGCAATGGTCAATCCACGTTTCATCCATTTTCACATAATGACGCAGAAAATATCTTATTTCTTCGTTAATCGCACCAAGCGTTGGTGGAAAAGTATCGAATTAAGCGTTCTTGGAACGCAGTGCCTATGCGTTGCGCTAATATTGCAAAACTATTCCTCGTATGCACTGTCTCTTGCAAAATGTAATGGACTATGATTAACTTAGGGGGTTGGATTTTAATTTAAATCAAAATAAATTATTCGGTTAGATTAAATAAAAACAAATTAAATGTATTTACAGAAAACAAAAGAAAACAATAATTACTAAACTTTAGGATCCAGTTAAAATATTTACCACGACTAGCTCAATTGCATTTAGTAAGACTCTATCTACTTAAGGGTAATTTTTTGTGGGGTAATCAGGCAGCAATAAAATCGTAAACACGCACTTATTGATATTGGCACTATCACACATGAGATTTATTGTGGGTCGTAAACAGCTTCGCCCTTTGCCCACGCCAGTATCTTGGGGTCCGTCTTCCACGAATTTTGGTCGCCTCTGGAGCTCGCCCCTGGGTTCTGGGAAATTACTTGGACAGGAATCCGCCTGCTTGCAGTTCGCCTCGTTGTAGGAGCATCCTTCTATTACGCCAGCAAGATTCCTCGTTTTCTCTCCACCTGAGTAATCAGCTCTAATTTCTCTAGTATTGTGACTCAACGACCACGCACTCTCCTGACATCCTGCTTGTTCAAATTTCCATGCCCAACTGATAAAATTAGTCGTCCACGACTGCCATTCCGTGGATCAAACACCACGCACCCTCTAGACTTCTTCCTTCTTCAAATATCCATGCCCGACTGACTAAATTTCCCCATCCATCCTCGCAGGTCATCTCGTTCATTCACTCCAACATGTGATGCATGGCCGATCACCTGACCCTCAGCCTCCAATTAAAATCCCGTTTGGTCCGCGGTTTCTTTCCATAATTTCTGGAAAAGGACGCACCTTCCAAAATTCCCGGGGTCAATAAATTGGATTCAGGTCCCAGAAATTAAATCGCCAAACGGTGTTTTTGGCACGTACTGAAACCCGATGTCTCGGCTCTCTGGCGCTTTGCTGTTCTGCTTGTACTGAGTGTCTCCAATATGGGGATTCTTCACCCAGTGACGAAATAAAATGGCGATTGCTATACCCACTCATTACAAGACACGAGGCTTTCAGCATTTCTACAATATTAAAAATTTCACTCATATGGTATGCCGATTTTCCGAAACATTATCGGGTACTTATTCAATTATTTCTGGAGCTGTTACACTTTTAGGACGCCCTTTACGTTAATCGTCTTTGATACTTTCACAACCAGGTTCGAACGCGAACGCCTGTGTTTTAGCTGTCTAAAATGTAGGGGAAGAGTGAAATTGACATTTACGGTTGTACCACAACTGATTAAATACCTATAAATGACTGACTACAATTTACTGCTGAATGAATAGACTGGGAACTTAACACAGGGTGTACCGACATTATGTGAAAAAGATCATCTGAAAACTTTTCAGAGTATCCGTGTACGATTTTAGCCAGGTTACTGGTTATTGAGGTATCTAAAATTATTATTAAGATGAAAGACATGAATCTTTTTTTTCGGGGCATAGTTTCGTGAAGTCCAATGTTAGTGCACGGTTGAAAGTGAACAAAACTGTCATAAAAATATTCTATGTTTGAATTTTAAAAAATGTCGAGTGAAATATTAGTCTGGAATACGTGTACGTGAGACTCTGTCTAGTAATGAATTTCAGTCACGTATTCTTCATAATTATGCAACCCTATTCCTAAGGGTACTCAACTGCAGCAAACACTCAAGTTCTTGGTAGAAGACTACAAATTGTCTCGAAAGTTTATCGCAAAAATTAACTTTACAATTAATGTAGTAACATAGACTAGAAATACTTATAAGTATTCAATAGTTAACGTGTTTGTTGTGTTCTCTTGAATAAACCAAGCCACTGCTTTCAGCTAACTGGTAACGTTGAAATGAAATTTCTATTTAATATGTATTACAGAGTTGTTCTTAAGTCCTTGCTTTACGACTTAAGCAATATGTTACAATTATCAAAGCTAATTTGAAATTTTAAGTAGCTCTAACATCTAGTATTGTAATGTCTTAAAATTGAAATGAATGTAAGTGCTACAGTTTTTAATATTCTATGGTCGATATTATGACATTTAAATGTAAAATGAATATTCAGCCTGCTTGAATTGTATTGAAAGCAATAGTCCGCTTCTTTCGTATGGTTATAAAGCAATATTTCGTACTTACGTAGATATTCGACTTCTTCTGAATGAAATTCTAGTATTATGTTGTAAGAAATTGATATCATAAAGTGTACCTTATCTAATCACTGTGAATGGTGATTGTCAGGTTGATTTACGTCTTATATAATGATGAGAGTTTAGTAGATAATATACTAAATTAATTTGACGTGAATTAACTCTAATAACTATTTTAATCGCATTACTATTTCTTATATTTGTCTAATAATACTGACATTCACACTTTATATTTACATGTTCACGTGTGAAACTAAATTGATACATGAGCATAACCTACTAAAATCTCGAGCTATCTATGTCGATGAGATAAAATCTGAGAAGATTACAAGTACCTTGTTCTTATGAAGCACGTGTTTACATTAACAATGGCAACTACATAAATATGTTGCACGGTTAAAAATTAAATTGCATTTCCTCTCTGATCATTAAACACCATTCAATGTGTATAGTTCCATTCATTTAGAACTGTTTGTGTTCTGTAGACTAACGTTTACTCAGAATGTTGCATGGACTTATAATTTTAACTTTCTTCTTGATTATGCAACGTACTACAGCAAAATATAATCTGCTCTCTGCGGTGCGCCGCCGACAATCCTCGGCTTCTTCAGGTCATTCTCACCATCCTGCAGCCATCTTTCCGAGGTCGAAAGCATCTTGCCACACCATGTATTTCCCTTTCAACATTCCGTTGTTTCAATTACTACAAACCTCTTTGTTCCTAGTTTCTTATTTCATTTTGTATTTATTGTTGGTCTACAATAAGGGGTAAGACCGCTGGCAGATACGCAAAGAAATTATTTATCCATAATATTTCTAATTTAAAAATAATCAATGTCCCTTAAAATGTCTATACCCCTGAAAGAAACAAAAGGGAAACACTACAAGAACTATATTAACTTAGCACTTCACTTCACTTTGGCTCTAACATTTAAATTGTGGTATTCAGTCTTAAGACTAATCTGATGCAACTATCAATGTTAGCCTTTACATTTCCGCATAACTACCACATCCCGCATCCTTCATTATCTACTTATCATATTCCATCCCCTGTCTATGTTTGTACAAGACCCTCGTGTCTATTAATCTATCCCTTCTCTTAGTCAACGTCCTCCTTATTGTTCGCTCTTCCCATATTCTCCTTAGAACTTACTTGTTAGTAACTCTATCCACCCATCTAATTTTCAGCATTCTCCTATAGTAAGTAAATTGTTTTTCCGCCGACTTCCTGTGGTGTAATGGTTAGCGTTACTGCCGCGTATCACGGAGGTTCCGGTTTCGAATCTTGGCATGGTTATAGATGTTGTGTGTGTGTGCTTTCTCACTTTGAAAACTACATATCAAGACTGACATCTTCTGTACTCACTAATAGCCATAGTAGTTCATGCGACTTTAATTAAGTAAATAAAAAAATCGCCTTCTTTCCGAAAGTCTTACTTGTCCATTTTATCCTACTCTTATGTCCACTATACTTGTACCTTCCCTAGTTATTATGCTTCTCAAGTAGCAGGATTTCTTAACTTTCTTCAAAATATCCCTTCCCAATCTAACACCCTTTGTTATACCTCTGTTTTTCATTCTTAACTCCTTCACCTTCGTTTTCCCTCTATTAATCCTCATATTGAACTCTTTCTCCAGGACCACGTTTATGCCATTTATTATGTTTGTCAAGACTTCTTCTGACTCCCCTAATATTGCAATATTGCAATCAGCAAACCGAAGGTTTTTTTCTTCTCCTTGCACTATGATTTCTTTTCCACATTGCGTTTTAATTTTCTCCGTCGCCTGTTCTATATATAATATAAACAGTATGAGTGACAGACTGCATCCTTGTATAACTCTTTATTGATTTCTGCTTCCTTTTCTTGATCTTCAACTCTGTAGAGGTAATGGATATATCTTCTTTCTTAATATTTTATTCCTGTCCACTTCAAAATCCTTAATAATCTGTTTCAGTTCACATTATGAAATGCTTTTTATAAAATCTGAAAATGCCATAGACATAGGCCTGTTTTTTCTTATTCTGTCTTCTAAAATTAGACGCAAAGTCAATATTGCTTCTCTTGTTCCTACATTCTTCCTAAATCCAAACGGATCTTCTTCTAACTTGCATTGTAATGTATCTGACATTTGCTTGAATTAGATACTGAACTAATTGTCCAGAACTGTTCGCATCTTTCGGCCCCAGTCCTCTTCGATATGTGTATAATAATGTTTTTACTAAAATATTCTGGTATTCTTCCTTATAATTTTGTCACCCAACTCTACATACACCTCCTCTTCTTCTTCTATTACTGACTGATGTAGATTTCTATCACGATACAGCTCTTCTAGATATTCGTTCCATCTTTCAACTTTTTCGTCTTTATTCTCAATTTGCTGCCCATCCGCTCTCCTGATGTTCGTGCTAATATTTTTCCTCTCTCCGAATGTTTATTTGATTTTCTTATAAATTGTGTCTATTTTCCATTTCACCATGGCAACTTCAACAGATTTAAATTTTCTTGGAGCCAAGCCTCTTTTTTTACACTTCCTATCTGTTTGTTCAATTTCTTAAGATCAACATAATCTCACGAAGAACCACAGTATTGAAACACATTGTATATGAAAAACGATTACAATTGATTTATGTGTATGAAATCTAAATTAATGTCGAATAATTACAGCGTTGAAAATAATTTTATTTTGCACACATTGTTAAGTATTTTCGAGAGAACACAACTTAGTGGGCCGAGCTATATCCAGCTGAGCTAGTCCTGATCAGATGCAACCTTACCCCACTCTTATAAACCAGGATATGCTCTCTTACAATTTACTAATCACGTTCGTCACATCTTAACTAGGAAAGCTGAACTACAGGATTGGGTAGGAAATATATCAACCGGACAGAGAATCGAACTCTGGACCACCACTCAATGGGTGGGAAAAGCAGGCATCTGACGGGGAGTCCAATCGAATAACTAAGATAGTAGTTTCCAAGTGGCAGTCGATTCCTGAGCCGCTTTAAATTTTTTATATTCATATCTGAAAGTACGAGTAAGGCATAGGCGCTGCGGGAGTTTTCTCACCCCAGAGTGACTGCGGGGCTCACCTGATTATGTCAGGAATGCCTCGTACTCTCTGTTTTTTTAATCAAAGTTCTCACATGCAGAGACACCACCTATTTTAAGAGGTATATGTACTAGGGTCAAAGACCTTGGGCATATGGGAAGAGTTGTCCTCTGATCCCATTGGATCAGTCGGCCAACTGCCTCCTGAAACTGGTGGAGAGATGGAGAAGGGAATGCAGCGACCCCACAGCAAACTCGTCTCCCGTCATTCGGAAGGGCGTGAGCATAGAACCCAATGCCCGACTTACCTGGTGCAGGTTTTCTAGAGTTTTCCCTGCATCTCTTAAGGTGAAACATCGGGTAGGATCATTAAACCATAGCTCGGGGGCCCTAGTCAACTCTTGGCTAACTTCCGCATCCCCCCTTTTCAATTCCCTTCCTATGCTATTAAAGGGTAGTTGCCTTCTTCAGGATCACCCTCACGTAGCCCGTTAACCCCCCCTCCCCCAATGAAAAGTACGAGTTATGTTCATAAAGTTAGTCCGCTAGATTTTATATTTGGTTTTAGCAAAAGTGTATTCAAACAGATACAAGATATTGTTGACATACTAGTTGACTTATTCCACGTTATCAACCCGTCCGTCCAATGCATGTGGTGAGTTGTGGCAAAAACGCCTCCTCGAAGAACTCTCTCGGAAGCTTCTTTTCCCAATTTCAGACCTTCTTTCTGCCAATTCTCGTTAGTTTAAAATTTAGTTCCATCCGTGTGCACCTTTAAGGTAGTGAAAAATTGATAATCTGAAGGCTCCAAGTCGAAAATACGTGGGGCGGCTCCAAACATGTCAAGCAAATGAATTCAAGAGCGTCTTGGGTGTTAAAACTGTGTGAGGACGGATGTAATTGTGTAAAAAACATACTTTTCCCCTCAATAATCCCTCATACAGTTTTCTAGGGTCTCAACAATATCACTGCGCATTGATAGTCTCCCCCTGAGGCAAAAATTAGACCAAAATTGTCTTTTAGGTCACACAATATAGAATCCATGACTTTTTAGACCAAAATTATGCTTTTAAAAATTTTGGCAGATGGAAGATTCGTTTGATCCTATTGCAATATAAACACACTCGTTTTGTTCATAACACTTTCTTTTAAACCGTTCTTTTTTTTACACGAATTAAATTGATAGGTTTCGCCGAGCAGAAATCGAATCACAGTACGTGGCTCGCACATGACGGGATTTCTTACCGACATATTTACACAACTTGACGTAACTGACGGATACTACTGTGTGCCTTTAAAGCTCAGTGTGTCAGGAGAACCCCTCTAATCATTCAGTGTTGCCAACCATAAAAATTCACAGCCTATTGTGATCGCAGTACTTACTTTCTGCACATGCTACATAATACAAAGTTTACTTAAAGAGTATTATCCAGGCAGGAGGTCTCTTTCCTCGGGGCGGAGGGGGAAATTTATCTTGGGAAATTAATGTGGTATATGAACAAGTAAGAACAGAAGAATTTCTTCAAATTGAAGCTCAGCCATTGACAATAAAACTGAACTTTAGAAAATCAGAATGGAAAAATCTCGTCCCAACCGGCACTCGAACCCCGGACCTTCCGCTTTCCGAACTGATGCTCTACACACTGAGCTAGCACCATTCAATTTGCCGTACGTTAATGAACTGTCCATCCCCTTGTAAACCTGAAGCTCAGGTTCATCTACACTCTGGTAATCACATTAAATTTCTAGGACTCTATGAAGAATAGGCATTGTGTATATTAATCATAGGTGCATTGATTATATAATTTTCCCTTATCTGTCTGCTATGATTGTCCAAGTTGTAGCTTGAAGAACTTACCGGTTGTGTTTCTTCAAATACTATTTGGATCGCCAAAAGTGTGTCACAATATCGTACCCCCCTTTTTATTAAACTTTTCAATATGGAAGAAACTATCTTATGGACAATATCAGATTATTTATTAAATAAATGAATTTTATAATAACAACGTATCAGTATCTTTCTCAGATTGAGCCTTGACTGAAAATTTATGTAGTAAAATTTGTGAAACATTAATAGTTTGTAATAGACATTAAATACGCGAGTGGATAGCTTAAATAAAGTTCATTTGTTTCTTTGCTTTTCTGTGTGTGGGTGGCGAACTCGAACAAAAGACCTACCCTCCATTTGTATGAAAATGTGCCATCCATAGAAAATTGGTATGCTACCGGAAGTGGCCGTAGCTAATTAGAAGAACGTCTGGAAAGACGGAAGGTCCATGAAAAATTTGGAATGTTACGGCAAGATGCGTAACATATGCTGTATTTACGCCCTCCAAGACGATAACTTTTCCTATTGGCTGTAATTGTCAAACTGCAAGCCAATAAACGACTTTGGTGGACAACATCTGATTGGTGGCTGAAGATGGTGTAGTGTCCGACCGAAGTGACGAGGGAGGAAATTTTGGAAGGAAGAAACATTAGATTGTCGGGAGAGCAGAGATTAGATTGTCGGGACAGCAGAAGTCGTTGGGAGATCGGGAGCAGAAGTCGTTGGAAAATCGGAAGCAGAATTCGCTGGGAGACCTGAGAAAGGAGTTTGTCGGAAGACCGGATGAGATGATGCCTGTAAAAAGAGTACGGGAGACAACAGGTGGAGACGATCTCGTAGCAACCACCAGTCAACCATCATAAACCAGCTTAAAGTAGCAGATGTATTTTCTCGGTATCGTACCCATATTTTAGAGTTCACATTTGCCAGGCCTATTGACATTCGGAAACAAACAAATGCTTTTCGTTCACCCCACAGATAAAGTTAAATGCTAAATGAATTGTCCTTTTCTTTTTCTTGAATTATCTAAAACTTGTAAATAACTATGATGTTTCATTAAGATTAAAGCTTAGAATTAAACTTAAACTTTTATTTCCTATTTTTAATATTCCCCATCAGTATCATTCTATATATAATTTAATTAAATTATCCCCACTCAAAAGTAAGAATTACAAGTTATTTAATCTGACTAATTTGTAAAAATCTTTGATTTCCATAGCTATTGTACATTAAAGCTATTGATGTGAGCTCTTTTATATATTATTCACAGCGCGATTTTGTTTATCGTAATTGATTAATTTTTTTCACAATAATACAATATTTGGAATTAAACATTTATATAAAATTATAGTAACAAATTGTGAGCAAATTAAAAAATAATCAACTACCGTGTCACGGGTCAATTTTGCCAGCAAAATAAAGATATATTTATTTTTTGCTCTAGCATAATTTATAAAGACAACTAGCAAATGATTCACATTAAAAATTTAATTGAGCTGAACGAACATTGCTTTCGTTTAGCATACGGTTTCCGACGGTTGTATAAAAAGAAGTGTAAGGAAGCCTTGAAAGCTTCTGGTCAAGTGAAAAGTGCGTGAAGCATGCAGCGAAGGTTCTGCACGGTAGCAGCTGTTGATCAATGAGGAGAGGAGCGTCTGAAGTGTGAGAATCAGGATCTGGAAGAGAAGGGCGCTGGCCGCGTCCTCGACCCCGGACCACTGAAGCAGGGAGGTCCACGTCCATGCCTTAGTTTTTACAGGTCCGCCACTCTGAATAAGAGTTAACTGCGCGGAACAGATTCGATGTCATGGAGGAGTACAATGTCACTGTTCCCGAAGACGACTTCCTAAGGGCTAGAAGCTCTAGAAAAACAACACCAATAAAAACTATAATCGTCCATTTGCCCTTATTGCGAACAATGTATTTTTATACCATTTTATGTCCTACGTTGTCGAACGAACAGTTCAAAACTTAGAAACATTGTATAGTTTATTTGATGCTTCAGGCCTGGATTTAAAACTGTTCCCTTGACATGCCTTGCAATGGAGTCTGCTGGCGAATATTTTTTCTTAAAACTGTTTACATTTTTCATAATTGGAGCATCGGATATTGTAAGTAGAAGTATTTTGTTCTTACATTTACTAACTTTTTAAGTAATAATTATTAAATGATAAATGTTGTGGTATTCAGTCATTTGACTGGTCTAATGCTAACCTATTCTGTTCAAGCCTTTTCATTTCTACATAACTACCAAATTCCATATCTACCCTAATTCGCTTAGCGTATTCCATCCTCGGTCTCCCTCTTCTGTTCGTACCCCACACACCTTCTTCAAGATCCTCGTGCCTCGAAAAGTAGCCCATTAATCTATCCCACCTCTTGGTCAAAGTCCTCCATATTTTTCTCCCTTCTCTTAATCTGGTTTGAACTTCCAGCATGCTTCTGTAGCTTCACATTTCCTGTCTGCAACTCTTATCTGTCCATTTTTCGCTCCCATATAACGCCACAATACATACGAACATATTTAATAATAATTTACTAATATTCACACTTGTATTACCCGAATGTAAATTCCTCTTTTTTACAAAGCCTTCCTTACCTGTCCAGTCTTACTCTTTATGTATACTATACTTCTACCATCCCTAGTTATTATGCTGCCCAAGTACCAGAATTGCTTAACTTCCTTAAAAATATATTTTTCAAATCTAACACCGTTTGTTATTCCCTTTTTCCCTTACTACATTCCATTACCATGGTTTTCTCTCTATTAATCCTCATATTTAACTCTTTCTCGAGGACCACGTTCATGTTTTTATTATAGTTTCCAAGTGTTCTTCTGACTCCCCTAATACTACAATATCGTCGGCAAAGCGTAAGGTTTTTATTTCTTATCCTTGCAGTATGATTCCTTTTCCATATTCTGTTTTAATTTTCTTCATCGCCTGTTCTATATGCAAGTTAAATATCATGGGCGACAAACTACATCCTTGTCTTACTTCTTTCTTGATTTCTGCTTTCTTATCTTGAATTCTCATTACAACTTCCTGGCTTCAGAAGGAATAAGCCTACTTTCTTGATATTTTATTCCTGTCCTAAAAAGCGGATCGAATATTAGTATTGGTACAAGTAAATAAATAAATATAATATATATTTTTTTAATTCTACTTCTGTCACACTGAATATTTCAGTTTCTCAGAAGAAATTGGTTGAATGAAACTTTTCCCAATGCTATCAGTCGTTTCCTCAAATAGGTGTTTATCGGATTGAAGGGACTTCATTTCTGTTTTAATTTAAGTGAAAATTTACAATCTACTCTTACATAACATAAATGAATAATAAGTAAATTGTATGACATGTTATGTGACGTATTTTCCATCTATTAATGCTACTCCTAATTCAAGGCGTTAAGCTTGGTTTGTCTGAGTAATGAAATAATATGGCCAATTTTTATTTAATCTTGTTAGTGTGACTGGACTTGGACTAGCTGATGTACTAGATCGTTTACTGACGCACAAGAGTGTGATGATAGGCAGATGCAAATTTCTAATTTTTCTGGCTACATATAGAATCGTCAGATCTTCGTGGAGGGTTTGATTATTTTCGAGCCATGTTCCTTGCCCTCAAGATACTAATTCTAAATAATTGCCATTTCTAAAGTATTGACATATCTGAATATTACACTACCTTTAGCCGAGTATGGCCTCTTAATTAAAAAGTGGATAAGCATTAAGATACAGAACATCTCCTAAAAAGCCTGGTTACCGTTCGGATATGGAAGATTAGACTTATAAAACACCTGCAGATTCTTCGCACATTGGCTCGAGAGCTCTGCAATTGGCGAGATTTTGTAACACTTAGTTACTGTAAATATTCAATAAACCTTGTAAATTTCTAAAGTGTTCAGTCTTTAACCTGAGCAGTGTAGTAGCTGGTTCTTAACACAACTCAACTTCATCGAGAAGCCGTTGAAAGTTAACTAGGGACTCGTCCTGAATTGTCAAGCTATCTATCCTGATCCAAATTGACTTTGAAGCCATCGGAGGTGCGTGTGACAACTTCTTCGCCAATTAAGAAGCTTTCCACCGCCGGTCGATCGGCCTAATTCTTAATTTCTTAAAAATGGAATCAGAAAAATGTTTCCTAAATTCGAACATGCCTACATTAATTTGGCGCCTGAATTTTATGGTTCTTCTTCATGCACTCTTGATTATTTCATTGCTATATTCTTGACCAATTGTAAGCGTATAACTACATTCCCATGGCAGTCTAGTTAATGAATTTCTATTCAATGTTATGGAACCAAAATTGGAGAGTGAAGCACGTGGTATTTTGGATATTGACAATAGCTATGGATATTTAAAGAGAAACTCGTGAGGAAATATAATGATTTTGCTTAAATAAAGAAATGTAGAATCGTACTTGTATTGTTCCTTAACTTTAACATATAAAAATCTTTGTGAAATAAATTATTCTGATAAAATATTAGCGTTAAAATTAAATAAATTGTAACAGGCGCCATGGATCCCTGCCCATGATATTTACGATAATCTCAGAGCATATTGTCACCAGTTCTTCCCCTCTAAGAATATTTCACCACCTGTGAAACAGCCACTGTCCCTACATTCGGTTACTAAGTCTTGACTGATGTAATAAAATAAACAGGGATTTTACCAAAGCTAATTCGCTGGTTCGAACGTGTAGACTCGCGATAGAATTCAATTTTTTGGGGGTGTTAACAGGTTACATGAGGATGATCCTGAAACAGGCAACTCCCCTTTATTGCATAGCATGGGAAATAAAAAGGGGGGATGCGGAAGGTAGAGCAAGATAACCAAGGGTTTGACCCTGACTTGGTGGATATGAAATTATTAAATGAAATGTCTATATCCAGCGAGATTTTACACAAACGGAAAAATTTAAACTTCTATAAAATAAATTTCACTTCATTCACTATCCCGCTCTCTCCAATAGTGAATGTCCCTTATCAAACTCATTCTTCATTTTTCTTCGCCATGCAAATAGCATAACATAGAACAATTTTATTGTGTCAAGTTATCCATACCAAAAATATTGTAAGGAACAAATATGATTGAGATAAATTTCATTGCGCGCACAGATAACAGACGAAACAGCGGATCATAAAAAAAATTCTGAAACCTATTAACTGTTCATATCCTACTCCGGTTAATATTGGTAGACGATTTTCCCTATAAAGTCTGTTTAATATCAAGAAACGCATGTCTAGTGTCTCTACTATAAGAGAAAATATGAATAACCACGAAAAGTTTGACGAGAATACTTTAAACATCCTTCTCTCTTCTCTATCCTGAGATAGTGAAGCTGGAGATGGCCCGCTACATTAAATTCTTCACATGTAATGTATGTAATGAGGGTAATGAAGGTGTCAAGGAGTAAATATGATGAATTGCTAAATTTTACGCCGGAGAAAGAGTTAAAATGGAGACGAAACGACGTTATTGAATAAATAGTGATAAATTTATATACGGACTTATTGTCCGTCTTTTTATTTATTCTCAAGTTAAATCTAGAATCACTGATATAAAGATTTCGTTCCTTAATTTTTGCACTGTGTAAATTCTTGCATAAGGACGAAGCCCTATACTTCCTTATTGTATAACCTTTTGTAATTCATTTAAGAGTTAATATTTTTGCCCACATTCCACTATTTTATCGAAGGTAAACTTTTTTTTGGGTTAACAGGCTACATGAGGGTGATCTTGAAACAAGCAACTCCCCTTTAATAGCATAGGAAGGGAATTGAAAAGGGGGGATGCGGAAGGTAGAGCAAGGTAGCCAAGGGTTACCAAGGGTCCCCGGGCTATGGTTTAAGGATCCTACCCGGTGTTTCACCTAAAGAGATGCAGGGAAAACCCTAGAAAACCTGCATCAGGTAGGTCGGGCATTGGGACTATTCTCACGCCCTTCCGAATGACGGAAGATGAGTTTGCTGTGAGGTCGCAGCATTGCCTTCTCCATGTCTCCACCAGTTCAGGAGGCAGTTGGCCGACTGATCCAATGGGATCAGTGGACAACTCTTGCCGTATGCCCAAGGTCTTTGACCCCAGTACTCATACCTCCTAAAATAGGTGAAGGTGTCTCGGCATATGAGAACTTTGATTCCACACTTATTTATTTTTATTGAATATAATTATACTTCCAACTATAGGTTAAATATGGTCCTTACGACTATTTTATTTATTATTGTTTAAGTTCTATGTATCTGCCACCGGGCATCTGCCCATTTCTAGATTTAATAAATACAATACATAAAATATCACAATATTTGAGCATGCAGCGTTTAACAAACACTCAATCAGAGAGATATTTGTTACTTTTAGCAATATTGTATGCAATAACGTAACTTGCATTTGCAGCTGCTTGCTGAGAACTGTTTGATTTCTTAAAAATATATTGTTGATCTGCTTTCGCATCTGGCCCGCGAGCTGTAGTTCGCCCATCACTGATACAAAGTATTATATTTCGAGGAGTCGTAATATCATGATCAAGCTGAGCAGTCGTAGGTGGAAATGAGACGGAGAACGAGGCTTTGATTACAGTACATATTACATTTATTAATTTACGATGAATTTATGTATATAATGGTCGTCGCAACACATTAAAGTGTGTAATATTGTTGTGTCCAATTCATTACATGGAGCTTTGTATTATGAGTTGATGGCTTTGTTTAAATGTATTCTTTCTTATAGTTGCGTTTTCTTGAGTTGACTGTGGTTACTGGATTTGTTTTATTGTTTCTTAGCGGTTACTTTTGTTATGTGGCGTAATGCTGCAGGTCTTTTATATAACTGACACCAACGAACGTCATCGGCCGACGATCGCATACGTGATTAGTGAATTGTATGTGAGCCTAGCTGGACTGGAGTGATGTTGAATCGGTTCTCGGGTGTCGACTCATACTAGCTCAGTAGTAATGTGCGGTCGACATTTTTCCATTCATACAATTTTTTTAAAATTAATGAAAATGTGCATAAAATTCCTCTAATAGATTGGTTTTCAGATTATTCTACCCGAAATTATTAATTTTAATTTTTGCAAACCTATAATTTAGAAATATAAACTCACAATAATTGTATGGATGTCAGGTTAAATAAAGATGTATAATTAATCAGAACTCGTTCCCGTCTCTTCGAGTTCTATTATTTTATTATTCTTGTTGTGGTATTCAGTCCTACGACTGGTCTGATGGAACGCTCCATGCTAACCAATCTTGCGCAAGCCTTAACATTTCCACATAACTAACACATCTAGCACATCCCATATCCTCCCTAATCTCCTTGGCCTTCCTCTTCTGTTCTTACCCCACACACTTCCCTCTAATGCTAATTTTACAAGATCCTCGTGTCTCAAAACGTGGCTATTAATCGATCCCTTCTCTTCGTCATCCTCCAAATTGTTCGCTCTTCCCATATTCTGTTTATAACTTCCTCGTTAGTGATTCTATACCAATCTGATTTTGAGCATTCTCCTATAACATCACATTTCGAAGGCTTCTACTCTTTTCCTTTCCGCAACTCCTATCATCCACGTTTCACACCCATATAACGCCACACTCCATAGGAACAATTTTAGCAACGAATTTAATTTATAATTATGAACTTATTCCTGTTTGAAGGCGATAGTTTTCTGTGGGAATCCCTTCTATCGGAAACAATGACGAAGCACAAATTTAGAAGTTGAAGATCCTGCTTTCTGCTTGATCAGTGAAGTGCCGCCGGAGGCATCTGTCTATTTTCAGCCAAAACAGGATCTAGATTCTCTGGGTAATGTACTCAATTAAAGAAATATTTTTGTGTTAACCTTGGCTAAGGAGTCGTTAAATAAATAAATTTCTCATAAAGATTTCTGATTAAAATTTTTGGTCTATACAAACAACAGTAACTATCAGCGGATACACATACACGCATATATATATATATATATATATATATGTGTGTGTGTGTGTGTGTGTTTTGCGAGGCAGGTGAAAATATTCAAGGGAAACTATCACAGGGTCCGCACTGGTTAGTAGTGTGGGATTCTGCCCCCTAAAAACAACTTCCTTTCCAACGATGACTTCGTGTTTCTTCCTGTGGGACCGTCGTTTGACATTGCTTCACAGGAAGCAGTCGTGGCGTCAAGCTCTGTCTCCTTTAAACGTTATCATTTCTCTCTTTTTTCGAAGTGTCGTAATATTTGAATTATATTAGAGGACCAGATTAAATTGCAGGAGAAGTACTCAAATTAGGAGGGGAAGCCATGATAACGTACCTCGTGCGGTTATTTGAAATGCCAATTAACAATAATGAAGTCCCGGATGATTGGAGAAAAGCGATCCTAGTACCCATATACAAGGCAGGTAACTAGTAACTACAAGCCGGTTAGTCTTACTTCAGCGGTATGCAAACTGTTGGAGAGATTATTTACGTAGACATTGGGACGAAACGGGGTGGTTACACAGTGGGCAGCACGGTTTTAGGCCAGGATATTCTTGCGAGAGTCAAAATATATCTCATGTGAATTTATGCTGTTGTAATTGACTTTTCATATTCTTTTAATGAAATTGGAAAAACCTGACATTGAGAAACGCGTTTCAAACTGGATTCGAGTTTCTGGATAACAAACAGCTCAGTGGCCGGGTAAATGGAGAAATATCTGAGCCAGTTGAAGTCACGTCAAGGGTGCCCCAGGAAAGCGTAATCGGGCCACTAATGTTTTTAGCATTTATAAATTTTATAAATTATTTGGCGATAGGCATTGAGTGTCAGATAAGATTATTTACCCATGACTGTATCATTTACAGAAAAACTGGAAACGTCCAAGATGAAAATATTCAATCTGATCTAAACAGAATTCAACGTTGGTCGGACGAAAATGGGATGAAAGTAAACGCGGCAAAAAGTGAGAAACGTTTTTGATGAAAATATATTACAAGTAGACTCTTGACAATATCTGGGCGTAACTTTGAGCAAAGACTTAAATGGGGGAGAACACATAAGTTCAGTAAGTGGGAAAGGGTGGAGGGTGCTTCACAATGTCAATAGAATGATGCGGAAAAGTACGCGAAAGAAAAAAGACTTCGCTTATAGGTCTTCGGTTCGGCCTATCCTTGAGTATGGAACGGTGTGTTGGGGTCAGATACACGCGTTGGACAGGCTTCAAAACCGGGCAGGAAAAGCAAATATTTCTAGAGGCACGAATAATCTGGAGAAGAAAGAGGGCCAGGTTTTGTGCACTGTACAAAGCGTATACAGATGAACCGGCCTGGAGTCATATCAAAACTCGTATTCATTTACCAACATATGTAGCGAGAAATTATCATTCATTTAAAATTAATCAGAGAAGACAACGAATGGAGGTGGGTAAATACTCCTTCGTAAATAGGTCCGTAAAAGACTGAAATGATTTGCCTGCAATCCGAAGAATGAAAAATTATTTAGGGACATGGCTTAACTTAATTTATTCGTGCTTATAATTAGTGTTAAAGTTTTTGTATATTGAATGTTTATATTAATATATTTTTTTTCTTTAACTTATATTCCTTTATTGGAATATTAATGTATGTTGCCATCGGGCTCAGCTCATTGTGAAATAAATCTATCTATCTATATGTGCTTACATTATTCCAGTTAGGAAGTGAAAGTAGCATATTGGGAATTAAATTATCTGGTGTTATTGAAGTTACAATATCGCTCTCTAATGCTCGTCTCTCATCCTAAAATCTCGAGCAACTGGAAAACACATATTCTAGTGTCCACATTCAGGGAATACTGGTGAATTTATATACTGTCTACCTGACGACGATGATGGAGCTTGCTGTCGAAACGTTGTGTAAACAAACTTTGACCTGGGTTGAAACCCGAGAATTGTATTCGAAAAAAAAGTATTAATATGATCGTCATATTTAAACATTATTTCAAGTTTGACAGGATACGTCAGGATAAACACATTATGTCCAGATAAACGTGATATAATACGTAAACTTTATTTAAGTAATCACACTTTTAATTAGTTAATAAATATGGGAAATGTTTATAAGTTACAGGGCAGATGTTTGAGGTACGTTATGTAAGGACCAGGTCGGGAAAACACCCAAATTTATTTTTGAAGATGTATATATGTATCAACACATTATTTCAGGCTAATCAGACCGAAGAGAGGGTTCAAGTATCTTTTCATTATAAATATAAGTGGCTGTTCCCGTGTATTTTTCTGTGCTCGTGTGTGCTTTATTTAAGGTATTAGTATATTTCGTGACTCTAATTAGGTAGGTTACTAAGTTATCGGGAGGATATGATGAAATTCAGGTTCCCATAAAGTAGAGTACGTGAAAAGGTAAGTTTTCAAAATTGTGACGTTCTCCCTAAATGGTGGTAACAAACAGATTTCTGTGGAATTTAAGAATGTTGCAGGCTAAAATAAATGAATTCCAGGGTATTACCAGGCTCCCAGCTAATGTTTTCTTATATATTTAAAAAGGGGTCTTATTAATTGGTGGAAACTTACAACTTTTATTTGTTCAGCGTTCTGCGTCTCTTACCTTCTCGTCCAAGGTCATTAGCATCTATTTACTTGGTTATCTCAATGATCCCAGATATTTAAAGTTTCATACAATTGAAAAATGTCACCGTACTGGAGAAGTATACATGTAGTGTGAATTAGTTTGCTAACTTGCAAAATATTTATATTCGTGACCTGATTATCTACTCTTTTCCCTCACAATGAAATAAAATGCGTGTGCATGTCAACACTGAGGTAAAATTTCATGATATTACGTATAATATATTTATTGTAACATGATGTTACGGTTCCGTTACTAATGGCGTTCGAACCGCTTGAGACTGGACTTTTGTCCGCACTTTAGAAGCACACCGAAGAATATTACTAGGCAGGAGAGTGCAATGCGCCGTAATTAAATTAGTCAACAGCCAGGAGTGGCGGAGTACGGAGGGTGCATTGTGCACACTCTGACGGATTTTGTTAGTCTTATGGTTCGAATAAATGTGCAGTTGTTTAAAAATAAAATTCTAAACTTGCAGAGGAGATAGTGGAACTACGAACATTTACTGGGGCTCAAGCTCAGCTGAGGACTACGGAAGTTTTCCCAATCGTCGCACGTCAGGCATAGGAAGTTACCGTGGAACTGTGGCCGTCGGTGGAGAAGGCCTGTGCACTCAGTTCTGACGTCAGCACGGGTGCAAGAACAGTAGCCGGCGGCAATGGATCAAACAGTGGGGCAGAGATGCATTACAATCGCTGGAGCTTCATCCCTTCCAGCAGCAATCCCCTGCTGCAGGATCTGCTTGCATGTTCTCGTTCACTTTGCTGTAATCCACGGACGGACACACTTGGTTGTGGCTCCGCAACAAATCCGGCTTCAACACCTCGTGGTCTCCACTGCTACCTTACCGCACCTCGCTCCCAAATTGGTGTTACCATCCTTGGACATCTGGTTTCCATCAGCGATATGCAGACATTTTCAGACCGAATTTCCGCCCTCCATCTGACACAAAATGCTTTCGTCTTTTTATAGGCATGATCAATTTTTACAGGTATTTTTTCCTAAGCACGCCGCTGATAAACAGGCTGTATTACATACCGCTCAGGCAACACTACATAAATCACAGCCAGTTCCTTGGACTCCCGGATTGAGAGGAAGTTCTTGCAGGTGTAACTCTCCTGGCCCATCCAGATCCTACAGCCTTGCTTGGCCTCTTTGCCGATGCCTCAAAGACCGCTGTTAGGTCCTATGGCCCGTCTTTTACACTACGTTGGAGGTGCATGGTAACCACACGTTATATATTTTATAGTTCAATGTACGTCATGCTCAATGGCCAACGTATTATCGCGAGCTCTGTCAGTGTTTGTAGCGACTCTACATTTCCTCTACTTCATGTAGGAAAAAACAGTACAATTTTCACAGATCAAAGGCCACTATGTGCATTTCAACAGCGGAATGACAAGCTGTCCCCAGTTCAGAATAATCATTTGCCTTAAATCGATCAATTTTCCACAGACATTCGGCACGTCAGCGGTTCCGCCAATACAGTCGCAGACGCTTGTCGATGGTCAATGCTGTCTCTGCTTCGGCGGTTACAACTTCCTCTCTTTCTTAAGTACAATCTACAGACTCGGATCTTCACAATCTTTTATGTGGGAGGACGTTTCTGAACCTGTGAGGGGTGAGAGTTGACGGGACCGGTGTCATTGAATTGTACTGGGACATAGTACCAGATCGTTCGTGTCCATTCGTTCCGCTGTCTCTTCGGAGGCGTGTTTTTGAGGCGCTGCACAACTTGAGTCATCCTGGCGCAACGGCGTGTGAAAAACTGATATAAGTCATCTGGGCTGGAGTCCGGCGAGACTGCAGTGCGTGGACACGTTCATGCATCGCCTACCAATGCGCCAAAGTTTGTAGGCATAATAGCGCTCCCCTTGTGAACTTTCCGGCACCACCCGGCCGTTTAAAGAATATTATATCGTCATCATTGGGCCTTTACCACCATCTAATGTTTCCTCGTGATGATTGATCGTTCCAAACCTTAGCCGGAAGTTTTCCCACTCCGTTCACTCACTGCCAATGCGGTGGCAGTTGCAACTCAGCAGGCATAGATAAGATTTTTGTTAGTCAAAAACATGTTATTAGAGCAATATGTCAGGTTACCTCACCAACTTCTTGCAGAGCTCTGTTCAAAAAGTTAGGTATTTTCACTTTGACGTGCCAATACATTTATTCATTTTGTTATTTTTAATCACAAATAGGCACTTATTTTTGAATAATTCTGATATTCATTCCTTCAATACAAGGAACAAAGATAATCTGTACAAAAAATGTAAAACATTGTCAATTGCACAGAAAGGTGTGCATTATTCTGGGATATCCATCTTCAGCAGACTGCCGCATAGAATTAAACAGTTGTCCGATAACCCAGGTAAATTTAAGGCTGAATTATCCTCATTTTTGCTTAGCCACTCCTTCTATTCAGTAAAGGAATTTATAGAAGAATCGGAGACGAGTAATTAGTTTATAATGTTGGAATCGCCTTTCTATTTGGTTACAAAAATTTGTTATAAGTATTGTAATATACTTTTTTGGGTATAAAACATTTATTAATTAACAGAACAAATTATGATCAATTTTAAAAATTTTCATTTATTAATTTAAAGTGAATACACGGGCTTAATCTCAGGGGATTTTGGGTCTCTCAAGAGATGGAGTATGCAGTAGCTGAAAATAGAAAGAAAAATCATTAAATATTATTTATCCAGAGCAATGAGCAAGTTTCACAATTTTTTATAGCTTACTCACAATTACTGGGCCAACAAACATCCACCTCTCGAAAGTTTGTGCGTCTCTCTGGCGTCTTGCAGGATTTGATCACGTCTGGACACGTCTGCTCACGTCCGTCCTCTCTTCTGGCTTCTGGCTGCTCGGACCAAGTCTGTCCTTTCCTCCACTCGTCTCACTTCTGGATATCTGCTCGGACCAAGTCTGTCCTCTGCTCCACTCGCCGGCCTTCTGGGGGTGAGCCACCCATCGGCTTCTCTTTTAAATCTTCCGACGGGAATTCCCCTATTTAACAAAATTTCGGGGTTCCCCGCCCTCATTTTTTACACTCGTTCGGCGGGGTTTTCCCGCGGGGTTTCACCATCGTCATTTTTTATACACGCTCGGCGGGATTTTCCCGCGGGGAATCACCATCTTTCAGCCGACTAGCCATTGTTGTTGGCCGAACTGCACCTCATAACGCCACAACCTCACAAACTCCGCCTTTTTCATCACAGTATATTTATCTTTTATATAATAAAATAATGTAATAAATGTACACCATGACTCATTCTTCTTTACAGGATCTACGGAATATGATTATTATTTGTATATGGGTGAATTGTGTGTATTGTTGCCCGTCCGACGTTACCACTAATAAAGGGCGACAATTTGTGTCTCGGTTGTTCCAACCTGAGGCATACTCATTTGATCAACACTCCACCATACCACGACCCTTTATCCTCAATTGAACGACGTAATTGAAAATGTGCATCTGCGTCACTCTCTTGTCACACGTACGCCTCTTGGTATGATACTCTACATCTTGTTCTTTTAGAGATTCAAAGCGTGCACAAACATGGCCTCCTGGCTTCAGCAGCAGAGATGTTATACGGAGAAGCCGTTTGACTGCCTGGCGAATTCGTCGCACCTTTTCCCCGTGATCAAACTCCAACGACAGGCACTGTCGGGCTACTAGAAATCTCTGTCCAACTTCTGCGAGTCGTCACGGCAGCCATCGAGTTTTCATCCATCCAGGGTAAGGCCCCTCTAATACGAGCCGGGCCGTCCGTCATTTTTAATCTAGTTCTGCTAACGAAGTTCTGCTTCGCAGTGTATCTCTTTTCTGGTGTGATAATTCTGGTGTTTTCCATCAGAAATATGGTTTGTTGTGCAGCTGTCAAATGTAGTAATTCTACAAGCAAAGGAGATCGGTTATTCATATTTTATATGTATGTTAAATTTTAATATATTTCAATAATAGAGCCACTTTGAGTATAACCAGTATGAGCAGCAAAGGGAAGATGGTTGGAAAAAATTAAAACCAAATGCTATTCCTACTCTGTTTTTTTTATCAAATCCACCAAAGTTGCAAATGAAAGAAAATGTACAATTTCTCAAAGAACTAAAAGAGAGGTTTGTTTAAAATTCAGATTAATGGTGCTTAAAATATTTATGCAGTTTTTCACTTTTAATATAAATAATTTATGTTTTATACAGACTCTTCAGAATTCATCAATAAACAATGAAAATAGTTTATTGTATGCTTTTTTCTGAGCTGAATGAACTTTACCTAAATAATTTGAGAATTTCACATGAAAGATATTTTAAATTAAGGGAGAAACATGTAGAAACACTGTCATTATTAAATAAAACTCCTGATGAGGTTACACATTTAAAAAATAGAATCCCAATAGGATCCAGTGACAGTTTAGGTAAACATTATTTATTTGCATTAATCCGAAGCTTTCAAAAGCCATGGAAGCAAGTAATTGCACAAGAAATCACTGGACCTTCAAACATCAGGAGAGATAATGAATAAGTATATTTTGTTTACCATAAGTAATGTATTTTTAAACTTTCACATCTATTAATCAAATTAAAATATATATAAACCTCATAAGAAAATGAATTAAATCTTCAAATTTTGACTTATTTTTCGAGTTTATTAATTAAAATTTAAATTCTTGAGATGAGATAACGATCGAGAAAATAAACATATATACTCTGATTCTTTTTTGCCTTCATTATTTATGTTATTACATAAAAATCAATCTGAAAATATTTCGTGTTTTACAACTGACACGCGCTTCTGTAAGATTAAAAATGGCGGACGGCCCGGCCTTATATTACAGGGGCTCTAATCCAGGGTATTACACTACATTGGCCCGCACGAGGTCTTTGACTTACACGACAAGACAGTCCTAATCTGAACCCGGTATGGGGAATTGTGGCTTTCTTTAGACTGCGTAAAACCAGCCTTTCTGCTGTCTGGTGGTGCCGCGCACAGTGCGGTAAACCGACATCGACTACGCTATAGTCAAACTTGGACGAGTGATTGTTATCTCCAGCCTCGACAAAGAAGCGCATAGTGCGTCACTCGAGCAAAGATCACACACCTGGGAGTCAACGATTAATATCCTTTGGTTGTTAGAAGGGACAGAGTATGATCATGTATCCGTTTCGGTATGATGTAATCCGAGGATTGATTTCATAAAGAATTTACATAATCATAATGAAATATATATATATATATAAATGCATGCAAAGACTACAACTATTGCAAAATTAGACTTCTGAAACCATTCTATAATTTAAAACAACTTTGTCACAAACTTCAGTTAAACGCAAATAACCACAGTTGTGATTGTAACAATATACGATTTAGAAAGTAAACATTATGCATTTGCCTCAGCAGTTTTCTCTCGCAGGCATTTTTTCCCCAGACTGACTGCGGGGTTCACCTGACTCCGTCGGGAATGCCTCGTACTATCTCTGCTTTTTCAAAGTTCTCATATGCAGAGGCACCTTCATCTATTCGTACCGGGGTCGAAGACCTTGGGCATATGGTAAGAGTTATTCACTGATCCCATTGGATCAGTCGGCCAACACCCTCCTAAAATTGGTGAAGACACGGAGAAGGGAATGCTGCGACCCCACAGAAAACTCGTCTCCCGTCATTCGGAAGGGCATGAGAATAGTACCCAATGCCCGACAGATCTGATGCAGGTTTTCTAGGGGTTTCCCTGCATCTTTTTAGGACAATAGCCGGGTAGGATCCTCAAGCGCTAGCCCGAGGGCCCTAGTCAACCATTGGGTACATTGTTCTATCTTCCGCATCCCCCTGTTTTCAATTCCTTTCCTATAATATTGAAGGGGAGTTGCCTGTTTCAGGATTGCCCTTATGTAACCTGTTAACCAAATAAATTATCATATGAATGTGATACCTAAAAAATATTTTCAAATTTAAGATTTTTAACAAAATTTTCTCTTACAATTATGTATAAAGGCAATAGATGGTGGGCGAGAAGACCAATTACATTATTAACAGCATAGTGCAGTTAAACGTGTAGCATTATTTATTATTATCAGTATTGTTCTGTGGTTACTCATTGATGTACTAACAATTGTTATGTTAACACCCTATACACTGTCTCATTTAGGGATTTTTGTTTATTCTCCTTACATTATGATTTTTTCTATATTCCTTTTTAACTTTCTTCATCGCATGTTCTATAATAAGTTAAAGAGAATGGGCATCCTTGTCTTTCTCCTTTCTTGATTTCTACTATCTTTTCTTGCTCTTCAATTCTAATTTCTGCTGACTGGCTTTTGTAGAGATTAATATCTTGGTATTTTATTCCTGGCCTCTTCAAAATATTTAGTAGTGTGTGCAGTTTACATAAGCAAAGACTTTATCTAAATCGACAAATGCCATGAAATTAGGCCAGTTTTTTATCCTGTCTTCTAACCTTTAGAAATTTTAGTTTAATTCTTAACAACTCACGTACATCAATAATGAAAATCATTTGCAATAAATAAATACTTTACCAAAAATTTATTTATTTAACCGGTGGAGCACTATATCTCTGACGCTTTTCTGGAGTAATTTCATGCTTGTCTTACACGCAGCAATATTGCTCCAACGCTGTATGTACAGAGGACTCATCTTGTTGCTCAATGTAAGCAATTTCTGTTAAACAATCAGAGAGAGTGATTTTGTTTATCATCTTCCATTTTTCTCCTAAAGAGTCTGTAAGCTATACGTCGTCATCAGTGCTTTATGTTAGTTTGTAGGTGGTGTTTACCAGAGTTTGTTGCCTGCTAATATTATTTCTAGTATTTTACTTAAACGGGGTCCTGTATTCCCATTAATGACAATTGTTGAAACTTTAGTGACAAATATTATTACAAAAATATTTCTAACGGCAAATGAAGTTAATAGAGATTGACGTTTTTCCTATTTCGAAAGATTCTACTTGTAGTTTCTCTGATTTTGACGGTTTTCCGGTTAGTAGACAGTAAAAAATGTGAAGTCATGGGTGTAGTTCAATAATATGCTCAAAACTAAAATTATTGTAAATAAGATGCAACTAGCATTGGTTTGATGAATAAGAAGGAATTATTGTCGTTATGACGTGTGTAGCGCAGTAGAACCCACGTCCATTTTTTTACTATTTATGGAAATTTAAATTGCATGAGCATGTTGCTGGCCAGGAAGAAGGGGTTTTTCCGCGCGCTGACTTCGCGGCTCGGAATCAAAACAAAGAGACAGCGGCTAACACTTGGGCCATAAAGCTCAGACACCTCGTCGACGATTTCGGAATTTCCTAATCTGTCTGAGAATTTGGTGACCGGGTGGCGTGTGTTCCCCAAATGTAGCAAGGGATATTATAGGAGAATATCCATCCCTGCCACCTTGGTGATAGGTGTCGCATAAGTGGGGACGAAGTTTTAAAGAGGCAGGCGGAGCAGATTGAAGGAGATTGGCAGTAGAGTGGTGGAGAGAGGAGATTGGTGAGGAGAGCAGATTGGTGGTGGAGAAGGAATTGAACAGAGTGGTGGCTAGAGTATAAGGTGAGACATTAACAAGTGGAGGAAGAAATTGTAAATTACGGACTGATCCCTCAGAGGAGGTAGCGGAGAGGTGAACCATGTTTTGATCAGTCAAGGAAGCAGCTAAGAAAGGATTTTACAACGAGGGAAGAAAAAGGAAAAAGCTGAGTTTCCTCAATTTCGGCAGCAAGACTTTGTGCTATTGTCTACCGGCCGCTTCAGAGTTCCACATCACGGAAGTTCCAGTGACATCTACAGCAAGGCGCATATGCAAACAACTCACGTTCGTCAACGAACGGAAAATCTGCTACACGTGGTCACCCAAACAATGATTACCCCTGAGATCCTCTTTTAATTCTTTATTTTTTAACATGGTACAAGAACGCCGGACCCATTTTAAAATTATTGTGTTTTCAGATAATAAATGTACATATTAAACCAAATTATTAAATGCATTAAATAATTAATATACGCACAATCATTTACACATTTTATCACTTAAATGATTTTTGTGGTGAGATTAAGAATAAAAAACATTGGTTTGATGAATAAGAAAGAATTATTGTCATTATGACGTTTTTATCACTTAAATCATTTTTGTGGTTCATCAATAAAATCTTTCAGCTTGATAACGGCAACCTTCTAAAAGCAATAGAAATGATAGCTTCTTTGAATCAATTAAGTGGGAACAAATTAGCAGAACTGAATAGAAATGTAATTCTAGTAGCGTGAGTGTGACCTACTACTTCGGAGATCAAATTCGAAATAAAATTATTGACTTACTTGGCACAGCGATAAAATGTTATATTTTGGATGAAGTCAGAAAGTCTAAATATATTGCCGTCATATTAAACTGCAAATTGGAAGCAAGCTATATGGTACAAATAACTATAATAGTTAAGAAATGTTTATCTAAATATAAAACATACAAATAAAAAGGTTGGGGTACGAAGACTTAGTTGAGTTTTCTATAATTATCAGTACAAATTTCGAGGGTTTATAATTTTTTTAACTTATCATCTTAAGTAAACATAAACATTTAAAATCTAGGCTAGCAGGATTATGATAATGGTTCTAACATGCGTGGAAAACACAAAGGGTTGCAGAAAAAGGTTTGGAGACCACAATCTAGTATTTCGTAGTCACGAAATTTATGCTTTCTTTTCACCGTCTACAAAAATGTGATCAGTCATTTGCCAAAATTTACTAAATTTGAAATTAAAAGCGTTGAGTGCTACGCGATGGTCCAGTAGAATTACCGCAATCAAACCGATGCGTTATCACTCTTAAAAATCTTTGATGCTCTATTCCATAATTTTAAAATACGTCTTAGTTAAAATGCGCCAAATCATCAAAGCTCTGTTGTAGTGTGGTTCGAAACTTTGAACGAAATTATTTAAAAAAATTATGCAAAGTTTCACAATGGACAACCAATTACGCAAAATGTTATTGCATAATATTATCGAATGAACATTTTGTAATTATTTTACAAGAAGCTGCCGATGTGTCTCACAACCTAAATGCTGTGGCAGACTTCCCTCCGTTAAGAACAAATAGTTCGAAAAGTATACTAACACATTTTCAATATGAACAATGCGATGAAGTTATAGTACAACCTAAAAATAATTACGAAATAGAGTTTTTTCTTCATTCCCAACAGTTTAGTTAGAAAATAGGTTTGAAGAGCAGTACACTGTTTAGTTAACCCAAACAGGAATAGATGGAATAATGTAAAAATTGACATTTAAAACGCAAAGACGATTTAAGGGATGAAGCTAACAATGACTATTGATTTGTACTTAAAAGTTGCATTTTGAAGAAAGCAATAATGAGAATATTGCCAGGTCTGCCTATCTCCCGGTTCTAATAACGATTTTAGAAAATATATGAAAATGACATTTGTACTTACTCATTGTTATTACAATTCCCGTAAATGCTTTCCTTTTCAATTCATACTCGTAAATACGTAGATATTACCATGTAACGCACCACTCGGTCCGCTACAATGTCAAGACGTTTAATTGATGCTTACTCAACCCAAAAAATAAACTCTAACCTCAAAATTGTGTTTTAAAAAACATTGCAATTTTATTAAGACGTTAAAAGCATAGAAAAAAATCACACATAACCAAGTCTATCAAGAATTCTCACTTATATAATTGATAGAAATTCTATTAAATTATAATGATTAAAAATTTATGCTGTGATTTTATAATTTTGTCTTAGACAAATGTAATTTAAAATATGCCACGGTTACTTAAAGTGTGGGAAAAATTAAAAGATTGAATAAAATATTTCGTATTTATAATCATCATCCTTCAATGTGCTCCTATTTTGGTTTAAAACATTGTTTCAGTTTATAAAATTGGTTAAGAATCTATTGAATTAACACTGCTAGCTTTAATGGAAACAAAAGTGATGGTGATATTAAGTTTCCATTCATAAAATCGGTTAATTTATAAAAGAATTTATAAACGTAGAAGTAACACTGCCTATGGCCTAGTGGCTAGCGCGCTGTCTCACAGCACAGAGGTCCCAGGTTAGAATCCTGGCGAGGGCTTGGATATTTTCGTCGTCATGGTCACAGAGACAGGGATTAAGACTGCTGGAGAATCGATGCATATAACTCTAAATTCGGAATGTGTCATGTACGACGACGGTTTGCAGCCGATCCGGTAGGCCAAGGCCCTCAATGGGCTTCAAAGCCAACTTAAAAAAAAGAAGTAACACTAACTTGTTGATAACATGACGTTGACAGTTTTTATATGTACACATAATTTTAATGCGTTAAAAATAACAATGTCAAAAGAATCACACTGAAAAAAATTAATTTGATGACTGTTTTGGTTGACTCAACACTTTTGTAACACTAACTACTTTGAACACAAGTTTACTCTCTGTACTGTGGTTTCTTTGCCGAAGCTATAGCCGAGCGTAACCGACGTGTCCAGAGGGTTTCACGAAGAGGGATCAATTAAAATATATCCATTCTTTTTAAGTAAGTATATGAGGATGTATTAAATCATTGATTTGGGAAAATTTGCGTTATAAACATAGTAACGACAATAAACGCCTTGACTATAAAAGATGTTTTCTTCTACACTTCCATAAATAACTATTGAAATTAAAATACATTTGTACAAGTTTAGTCAGAAAAATGAAACAGCATAAAATAGGGGGCGTCATTGAATGAAATAAACTGTTTGTTCGCCTCCTATGTATATCTTTGTAATATCGTTGTTGCACTTTATTTATAGATCCACGGATTGAGAAATAAGCGAGATAAATGAGGTATTTTTAATATTATGCAAGTAATTATTATTGAAATGAATTAATTATTAAGTAATTTCTTTACTCTATATACGGTTAATAAATATAATAGCCAAACGATCAGAAAAAGTTTATTAATTAGCAATGTAATTAAAACAATAAACGCAAATTAAAGAACATAAAAGTAACTTTAAATGTAATGTTCAAAATATTGCGTAATGACCAAGAACATTTATTTCCCCAGCCATAATTTTGATTGGGTTAAGTTAGCCACATATTGTAATATAATTTATTTTCGAATATACTTGGATTAATTCACTTTCTGTAATATTAATATTAACCCACGATACACATTAACACAACAAAATACTTTAAAATGTAGAGTTCCGTACTGTAGGCACTTACTGATTTTATTGACCCCTAATGTTAACGACTCGTAGTACAGTATTTAGATTATTTACTTTAACATTCAGATTCCAAAGGTCAGATCAACCTAATGCAATATAAAATTTAAGGTCACGAGAATAAAAATTGTAAAGAGTGATGAGTATAGTCTTGTCTTCTGGATGAAAAACTATCTCAATAATTGTAAAAAGTGATACTGGCAACTTGCATAAAACATACGCCAAACTGTTATTATAATTAAATAAATACTATTATTTAATTGAAAGTAGATCACTTTGTGAACTTATGCTGTAAGCAGTGTACACATATCTCTTAATACACATTCTCTTTCTGTTTGTCCTTTGTGACAAACACTGCAGTCTTTACAAGAAATTTTATACGGTACTTTATAATCATATGAAGTTTATTGATTTATAAAGCAAAAAATGGACAGTATCTTCAAGCTTTTTCTTCAGAACACCTTCAATTTGTACTCAAACAATCACACTGTAATATACAATGATCATCAATTATTTAAAACCTTTGGGGAGCTTTCGTCCTTACGAGCATATTCATGGTATGATTACTTTTATGATAGGATGAATATGTTCTTAAGGACTAAACTTCCCCGAAAGTCTATTGATTTTTTGTTATAATAAAAAATTCCTGGATTTGAAATTGATTTTAATGTTATGCGATTTAAATAATTCAATGAATTTAAAAAGTATAATCCTTAAAAATGGAAGAATGATAAAAAACTTTAAACTGCTGATCTGATAGGTGAGCTGTAAAAGTATTTGTTTTTGTCAGTCTCGTGATGATATATTTCTTGGTAAAATCTGAAAGATTTAGCCATAAATACGTCTTAAATTATTTTTAATTTATTTATTTAACACTAATCAGAACAAAGAGATGGTTCAAATACCTTCTCCTTATTAATATAATTGAGCGTTTCTGTATATTTTCTGTATATGCTTTTTTTCTAAGTTTTATCAGTCAATTTCTTGATTTGATTAAGATACCGAGTCATAAGATAGGGGGCGTGGAAAGGTAATTTTTTTAATATGACGCTTCTGCTGATGGTTTCATCACGTGTTGACAAAGATATTACATACTGTAGTGGGCTAATGTAAATGAATTTCCGGACAGTGCCGGCCATTCCAATCGTTTAAAATAAATATAAGCATTAAAAATGTAGAGCTAATATACTTGTAAAACTAAATTTGCATAAAGTTTAATAATGTTGAATGGAACTGCGGTTAGTAGGGTGTGTTGTAAATGCTATTACTGGTTCGCGTTTCACGTGGACTGTGGCAATTTTAATAGTGCACTAAAGAGGACCGTAAATTATTGTTAAGTGGCGTTGTGGGTCTGTGGCTCCGATATAGGTAGGTGTCGCGGGTCGGGTGAAAGGCTGAACGTCCAGTCACGATTCCACAAACCGCGCCCAAAACTGACATTCCTCTGCCATCCTCGGGCTACACGGCCTACAATCGGCAGCTCAATTACTTTATACGATATTTAAGTCCTCTTGTATGGTAATATTCTTATGTAAGATTCAAATATTAAATTATTTCAACGATGCTCTATGCTCAACAACCTCATTTAGTTAAATTACGTTCCCATTCATCTTATCTAAATGGTAATCATGCCAAAATTTAAAATAAATAAGAATACATCTCTACACGAGACCATTATATTCTTTGACGTTCTTGTTTATCTTAACTCATTAAATATTGAACATCCGTTGGAGGGACTGAGAAAATCCCCCAATTGCCTATTTACTTCCTTCATACTACATTTATTGGGGAGGCGCGTATATTGCTTGCCGATCACCATTTAACCATATTCTATCAACTCATTTCACCAACAATTCCATAGAGATAATTAATAATATAAAGGAATTGAATCACTCGTTACAAAATTCTGTCATTGAGATAAATCTTATGGAACACGAATATGCGTGATATCTGTCACACACCATTTCACATAATTCACAAACAAAATTCACATCTGGTTGATGAAAGCTTTTTGATTTACAAATCTTGTGGTGAAAACCGTGCCCTGCGAGATAATTTGAACAAGATTAAACTGATGGTAATTGTTTTACATTTCTTGATAAATCGTTTAGTACAAATTCATATAAATATTTGGTATGTTGTAATTGATATATTATTTTAATTATTTAACGAAATTACTTTCAACAATAAATGCGTCAGGATATGATATAATAATTTTATTTATAAAAAATCACTTTAAAAGGGGTCCTGTGCATTACAAATAAAGAAATTAATTAAATGGGGCGATTTTTAATATCTTGGTTAATTACTCATTGGGGTAATCACGTGCAGCAGTGATTTCGTTCACTTGACGAACCTATTTTATCTTTATTCGAGTCTTGATGCAGGTTACTAGGCGACCGGAACTTCTTACTTCCTTCAGGTTGAATTGTATATTTTCCCGCTGCCGGCAGAAAGTGGAATGAACCTGGTACTGCCAGAGATTTTCCTCTTTTTTCCCACTGGCAGGTAAGAAGTGATTTTTCCCGGCGCCATGCTGCCAGACGGCAGACATTCCTGTTTGCAGATTTATAATACAATAATACAACAGCGATTGCAAGACTCCAGAGTCCATTGAATGTATATATTATTCCAACATTAATTAAAGAAATTCTTCATATTAGATCTAACTAAAATGCTATAATGTAAAAAGCGTACTCTAAAATTTTAATGTTTTATTTTTTCTATATGCTATCATACTTCATTTCGCAAGTGTTTGAAATTGATTTACGAAAATACAGCTGTTTTTAACTTTAAGTTATGATTGTTGGTTTCCTTTTCTGTAATCTTCGTTTTGTAATAAGATTCAATTTATGTACAATATATTTGAATTTAATTTTCTGTGGTTAACTGTAAAAGTTAAAAGGCGTTTTTATTTAAATGAGCCTTTTTCAGGTAGTAACTATGATAGGGTAATTATTATTAATTTATTATTGTATTATTATTAATTTATTATTATTAAATATATCTGAATATTGAGTATCCTACATATTTAGATCTTTTTTATGAATGATTGTCATCCCGAGTATCGGGACTAAACATTTTGTATTTCATAAATTAAATCATTAAATAAGTAAACAGGCAAATATGTCAGAAACAATTAAACAAAAACTAACGCAACTTTCTCTTTCTTCCTTGAAATCTCCGCAGGCACAAAATAACAAACGCTGCGTAGACGAAGTATACGTCTATGAATATATAGGGTTTGGACAAAATAATGTGAACACCTGAATTTACACAATACTTATTGTTTATTAATAACAGCTGTAACTCGTGGCGGGAAAGATTCGTAGAATGTCTGAATAGTTTCCAACGGAATATCCTCCCACTCTTATAACAAAACACCCACCAATTGCCGCAACGATGTTGGACGTGGAAATCTGCTAGTTACTCTCCACTCTAAAACTCCCCATATTGTTCAATGATGTTTAAGGTCTGGCGATTTTCTGGCCAGGGAAGATGTTTGATGACATTCTGATGCTCTACAAATCACACCCGAACATTTTTGAGCGAAATTTTACATTCGTGAATATGGCATCGTCTGGCAGCAATATGCTTGCCATTGTAAACACTTTATTATTGAGGATGTCGAGATATTCATACGCAGTAATCCTGCCAATAGGGATAATGATTGGGCCAGCTGGATACCACGTTATAGCTAGAATCTCCCCCGTGATTGACTGTGGGAAGCGGGCAGGCCGGATCATAGGCTTCTTTTGGAGTTCTCCTTACATAAGCCTGGTCGTTTGTAGGAACAATGTAAACGTTTTATGATCGTGGCACCACTTCTTTCGCAGCTTTGCTTTGTCTTCCATTATGACGGGTTTCGAAATTGCAGACCTTCCATGAATAATAGCTTTGTGAATCTCCCGCTGCACTGTTTTGTCGAAACATTATTGCTCGAGTGAGTGTTTAGTTCTGCATTCATTTTTTTCTGCGGAAGTTTTATGTTGTCTGGTCCCAATCCTGTTTAATGCTCGTCTGTCTCTGTCAGCTAACTTAGGCTTTCGCTGATGATATTTTACCATGTTCTATGAATGCTGTCATTACTGTGGGTTCTGTCACTCGTGAAACGTTTTCGTCACAGATTCTCCCGCTAACCGCATACCAACGGTTTATCCTCTTTCGAAGAATAATAGATCACTGATGTTAACCGTCGCAGAACAACCTCAAAACGCGGCACGTCAACTGGGCACAGCAGGCGCGTCGTAGAATTTACACGTACACATTAGTGCTAACCTGCCACAAACCATACCATATTGTTGCTTCCACTAGGCTGTTTCTGAGATAGAATACATCATACATTATATCAAGTAACGAATAAATTGTAAGACCAAAATAAAATAACATAATTAACTACAAAAAGATAAATACAATATATAGGATAAGAACAATGAAAATACGACTTGAGCTCTGGAAAGCACAAACACACGCTGAGAAGTACAAGCACGCGCATAAAGAGTGGAAGATTTAGTTCTTGGAGCTGCACGACGAGCAATCTGACATTCCGTAGAAGTTGTTGGCAAAATATAAACAAAAAAATGAGCAGAAACAACTAAACAGAAAGTTTTAAAGTTATTTAATACACTTTTAGAGGAACAATACTTTCATCTCCTGTAATAGTATGTGATTTCACTGAATAATAAAATTTTGGAGAAAAGTTTCCTACAGCGCCTGTTTTTCTTGCACAATGCAGCTGAAACTACTCTTAATTTTTTTCTGTAATATTGTCATTTACATAAAGAATTTTTATTATGTATTGAAATTACCTTATACTACAGGAAATAAATTATATTCAAACCAATAGAATTAGTATATTCCGAATTTATTATTTTAAAGTTATACACATGAGGAAGTTCCAAGAAATGGAAACAATGGTTGAGATTTATTTTTTATTATATTTTATCGGGTATGACTTTTGGATTATTTATTCCTTGTGTGTTTTATTTGAACTAAAAGTTTCAATGTAACTAAAACTCGCCAATTGTTAAATGTAATTTCTATTAACCCAATAATATTTTTCTGTCTAAACCGGCCATGAATTATTACATTATTGTTCTCTGTTTTATGGGAAACGATCCACTCACAATACTTGAGGGAAGTCGAAAAGCCCAATATTGCCTATGTACAATTGGTCCCTTTTTCTCTGAAACCGTTACAGATACAGTACGGAACATTTCACAGGTTATTTTTAAGCTTATGGTAAGTATTTGGTAGCAGAGGAAATTATTTTAAATACTAGTTATAGGATCTAAAATTCTCTATGAATTCTAAATTTTTCTGTAAAACATAGATCTTTGTAAGTAAGTTAATAATTAAAATTCCAATTACAAATTCCTTTTGAATGGTCCATACATCCCAATATGTATTAATAGAAAACGCAAGTAACTGAAGTACAGAAAGGAGCTTTCTTCCTTGCGGAAATATTCATCTCGTATCAGCCATGAGAAACTTCTGAGTGACGGTCGAGTCAAATCACGCGACTAAACACTTTTACATTTCCCCCGCCAGGAGCGCTAAACATTATTTCTCAATATACATTACATTATTCAAGTTTTACACTTTTATATACCTCATTACATTTATTACAATTCTCATTTCAAAAACGTATTTACATCATTTACAATTTTATACAATATGTTGTTTTTCTTGTTGTATTCAGTCCTAAGACTGGTCTGATGCAACCCTCCATGCTAACCTATCCAGCTCAAGCCTTTTCATTTTATACATAGCTACTACATCCCACATCCTCACTAGTCTGCTTAGAGTATTCCATCTTTGTCTCCATCTTCTGTTCTTACCCCACACACTTCCTTCTCAAGCTTATTTTACAAGAACATCATGTCTCAAAACGTGACCTATTATTCTTTGTTCAAAATCCTACAAATTGTTCTCTCTTCTCTTATTCTTATTAAAACTTCCTGGTTAGCAACTTATCCGTCCATCTAATTTTCAGCATTATTCTGTAGTTTCTATTCTTTTCTGACAAATATATAATAAATGATTTAATCATCCTCTTTGTCAGTATTATATAATTTAAATATGAAATATTACGATGTTTCTTCTCTCATTTGAGGCTTCTTCAGGTACCAAAACAATTACAAATTGATTACATGGGGTAATATGTTATGAAAATTTTTTAAAATAAAATTAATGGTTTTACACTTTCAAATTTATCGGTACATGGAACTTCACTTCGTGACTCCTTTGGCCGAAATGCAAGCAAGTGCCGCAAATCCAGCCTAGGAGTGAAGCTCCGTTACATATTATCCATACTAATAGAAACTAGTGATCCTTAACTATTTTATACGACTCCACTTATCAATACTAATTAAAACTAGTGATCACACTAGTGCTACAGCCTGGCTGTAAATTAAAAAAATAAATCCGTCACGTCGCACATCTACATAAGAAAGAACGTGATGTTTTTATTTAGTTTATTTAATTCTCATCAACAACTGGTTATTAGCGACTGTACATTAAAACATTTTACATTAGATTTTACTACATGAATGTACTATATTTAAGAACTTTACAATGTTTTTTGATGTTTCGAGGAATAGTCCACCTCATTGATGCTGCCAAATCTGTGGATCATATATTCATAGATGATGTATTGCATTGAGCACAAGGGATCCTTTGTGAAGGTGGGTTGTTTTCTTATACGGCAACTGTCAATGTAGTTTTAATTAAATATATATTTGTAACTCTAACAACAGTTAAGAAACGACCATCAAATAACTGTTCTTTTAGAGAAACGAAAGTATAAATTCAAAGTTGAGTTTATGTGCTGAAATACTAAAACTACCACTTCCGAACAGAAAATCAAACATTTAAACGATATTTTGAGCAGTTCAAGCGCGGAACTTTTTAATTCATACAGTAAACGGCAGACGGTAATTTCAACATCGCTCTTGTACAATGCAAAATGCAGTTATATAAATATGTGTTCCTTGTGAAACAATCTGAAAGTTACAGGATGTTGCGGCAGATACGGTCTTAATAAAAGAAAACGAGCACAAACTTAAGACACGTCGCATGTATAATGCGAGCATAAAGAATACTCGACTGAGGTCGAGCACTTGCGTAAGAGAAATGGAAGCATCAGTGCTTTAACAATAAAAGTTCGTCGATATCGTGGAACTCTTAATATGAGTACAAATAAAATAATTTAAGACAAATAAGTTAAATAGTTTGGGATTAGATCCAATTTTCTCTATTTCATTAGAAATTGCAACCGTGTATTCACTAATTTATAAGCAAACTTTATCTAAGATTTTATTTATAAATGATCCATTGAGTCTTTCGTATTCATGTTTTTGTGTTTAATGTTTATAATAATTATTATTATTCACGGAGTGGACCCTAAATGGATAACGAAGCTCCTCTGCGGTTTTTCATGCGGTTCGCCGATGAGATTTTAATTTTCATGACTTTCTTTCCATTGTACGATCAGGTTGTGTTGGTGTTTTTGGTTTTGTCTCTGGATGGTCTACTGACTTGTCTATTTTTCTTCTATAGATATCTCGATCTTTAGTATACGACTGCCGACCTCCTATTGTCTAGTGGCTAGCGTTCGTGCCTCACAACCCAGGAGTCTCGGGTTTGAATCCTGACATGGGCTTGGATTTTTTCTTCCTGTCATGGTCGAGAAGACCGGGATTAAGACTCCTAGAGAATCGATACGCAGATCACGTGTCACTTCAAATTCGGAATGTGTCATGTAAGATGAGTCCGCAGTCGCCGTGGTAGGCCCAGGCCCTGAATGGCCTGCAGAGCAGAGGAACAAGCAAAAGCATCCGTCAGGTCTCTTTTTAACTTACAATTCAGACTACGTCATACCTTAAAGGTTTTCAGTTTCATAGAGGATTTGTCATCTGTATTCAGGGAATCTCTCTCTCCCTCCCTTTCTCCATCTCCCCCCTCTCTCTCAGGTATTTTATACACAAAAAACACCACAAGATTAATATATAATCACTCACTCATCCATAACTCAATTATTCAAAATACGGCGACACAGTATTAAACGGGATTCGACTCCAATTATTCGTGGCTTACTCCCTAGCCTCGTGGCTATTAAACTTCGCAGTCCACGAAACACGTTTTTCATCTCCAATAACCCACCAACGACTGCCTAAATTGGTCGAAATAAACTAATCAACACACTTAACGCAGACTCTAATTACTACTCGGCGTATCACAACTTGAATCTAGTGTTGATTCGATAGCCGTTTATCCGCACATGGCCGCGTGGTTTCGCGGGCCACCACACATTCGGCGTCGACTGAAAAACAATTTATTTCCTGGCTTACGCCGTATTGCTCAAGTATGGTCACCTGACCCAATCTACCAATCACAGGTCTTCAAAATCTTGCGCAACATCGGCCATTTGCCGCACCCCATCACGTGCAACCCACCAGCGCAACCTAGCTCTCCCGCGTACGCTTACGTCGGTGTCGACGTCACTCAGACAACAATTATTCTGCGTCTCTTTTGGCGCGCAACTCGTTAAACAAGTCGTAGCTTGCAAGCTACATCCCCTGCTTGTATTGTATTGAATTTGGCTGAAATTTTAGCCGCCTTTCCATTAACAGCCGAGATGTTTGAAAATTGCTCCGTAGTTTTGAAGTCCACACCCCTCAACTGTTTTTCGTGGACATAATTATTATATAAAAACGAATACTTTCCGAACTATAACAGAAAATTATTAAAAAATCAAGTCTAAATTCCACCGACGTTTAAGTATGATATTGTATAGGACGTACGACTTGCGCAATAAGAGGTGGTGAGGAGTATTGTCATCTGGGGAATAACCCTCAGGTGCGAAACATTTATTATATTCTTATCTTTTTTGACTAACGGGCTATATGACAGTGATCCTGAACCACGCGAATCCCCTTTAATAGCATAGGGAGGTAATTAAAAAAGGGAGGATGTGGAAGGTAGAGCAAAGTAGCCAAGGCTTGGCTAGGGCCCCCGGGCTACAGGTTAATGAGCCTACCCGGTGTGTTCCGCCTAAAAGACATACAGGGAAGGCCCTACAAAACTTGCTTTAGGTAGCTCGGACTTTTGGGTACTATTCTCACCACTTTCTGAATGACGGGAGACGAGTTTGCTGTGGGGTCACAGCATTTCTTCTCCTTGTTTCCAACAGTTTTAGGAGTCAGTTGGCCGTCTGATCCAATGGAATGAGCGAAAAAATCTTACCATATGACCAAGGTCTTCGACCCCAGTACATGCACCTCCCAAACTAGATAAAGGTGCCTCGGAATTCGAAAACCCTGGAAAACCAGAGAGTATGAGGCATCCCCAAAGGTAAACCCGCAATAAACTTCGTCAGAAATACTAGCGACAGAAATCTCTCATAGGCATTGTCTTGCCACATGGATATTATTTCATACCGACACCACAATTTGTATTTATTGTCTCTTAACTTTTACGTATGAGTTTCTTGATTAAGTTGAGAATATTTCCTCGCTCTAATGTTTTCAGAACTGTTTATACCGCAAGAGGTACTGTGAGCTCCTTGTGGTGCCTTTATAAAAGCTAGTACAATATAACCTCAGTATTTGTCGAAAATACGTATGATAAAACGCTGGGTACTTTTTTAAACAAAAAAAGAGATGGGTGACAATGATTACAATTATATGCCAGCAATTTAGTCGGTTGCTTCACCGATGGCGGATCTGCGAAGAAAGAAGATAACATAAGGCTCCTACGAAACTACAAATGCTGTTATTTTAGTTGGAGAAAGATATTCTAAGTCCCTTTTTGTCGTTAAGAAGGATCGTAAAAAAATCTGGAAAGATGCTATTTATAATTCATGCTTGAGAAAATGCACGCCGTTGACTCTCCTGCTTTAGAAGTAGACGCTGCTGCGCGCGTATCTCTCATGACGAAAATTAAAAGATGTAATTGCAAAAATCAAACCAAACTATTGTCTCAATGAAGCTTTATTTTTATTACAATGCAGGAGTTTTCGACAATTTATCTACCATATCCATGTGTTAGAACAATTTCCCGCGGAAAGGTGCCTTGCGAATACCTCAGGGCTGTTCTCTACGAAGTTTTGTACAAAAATTCTTAATATTGTAAAATTAATTTATTTGAATAAAAAAATATATGACGAAATTTTATTCGCGTCACTCTTTTAAACAAGGAATAAATGCTAATATCCATCTTACCTGAATTTCCCATTGGATTGAAAAGTATTTTACGTTTTGTTGTTAATATTATGATAGTATATTTATTTGTAATATTACTAATTTATTTAAAATACTTCTACTAATATGATTATTACTTGTACTTAATATTATTATTTAAAGTGCTTTTACTTTATTTATATTTAAAGGTTTATTTAAATATGTAAGTTTCATTAAATCAATAAATAATTATTAATGTTACAACACGTTATTATGTGAATACAAATATATTTTATATTGAAACTTTTCATTTTAAATAAAAAATAATTCACTTAATGTTTATGAGTTATATCTATATAATTCAAAAAATTGATAAAACTATAATTATTTCACAAAAGTCGTATCTATAGGTATATCATCTTATGCGTCCTTTATTACTGCTTAAATTAAATGTGGCCTCTTGTGGTAAAAGGGGTAAAATACGCAACATCCGGTAAGTGGACGACAAAACGCAGTATTTTGACAGGCCCAGCTATTTTTAGAACTTTAATTAAACCTCAAAGAATTATTACAAAGCAATTTCGAATAACAATCGACCTCTTTTGGTGTATTGGCTATGGTTGCTGCCTAAGAAAACACGGGTCTCGGGTTCGAATCCTGACATGGGTTTGGATTTTTCGCCGTCATGGTCACGCAAACTGGTATTAAGACTGTTGGAGAATCGAAATTTCAAATTTGTAATGTCATATGTAAGAAGACAGTAAACAGTTGACCTAGTAGGGCAAGACTGTAGATCCAAAAAAGAAGAAGAACATGCAAAAACAAATAATAAAAAATAATTAGTTACAAGAATAGTTATAAATATTACATAATTTGTCGCTACCGTTTTCCCAATTAAGTGTTTATCCAATTGTTTGTATCATTAAAATTTCTGATGTATTCCCCTATTCAATTTCTAAAATTTCAACATACAATAAATTCGTGATTTTTAATAAAATTTAAGAATACATATTTAAATAATTATCATGCAAAAAATAGTAAATTCTAGTCAGTGGTCTCCTAACTTATCTTTGGAAAAGCTATTTCTTAAGGGTAAAACTTACAATTATCTGACATTTAAATGTAGCAAAATAAATACATTAGAAAATAAGTCAGAAATGGATATTCAAGGTATTGTTAATTTCAGTAATTACATTTACCGTGAAAGTATGTATACAAAATATTGTCAGTATTCTAAAGAATCGTGAGATAGAATAACACACACTGCTAGAGGTTATAGACGTTTATTTAACACGAAGTGCTGTACAAAGTATAAGACTGACTCCGCTTGGTGGTCCAGTAAAATTTATACATTATTAAAATACGAGGTCTTTCCCGGTGAATGGCATGTATAAATTCCTCTCGGGTTTCGAACCGAGTCAAAGAGATTATCAGTGACGTTTCAATGGCTTGCTTTGCCATCATCTTCAGACTGAAGAACCTGATAACCTCTTTGACTCAGTTGGAAACCCGACAGGAGTTTGTACAAAATTTATACATTCGTGTAATATTCCAGAAATAGAACATTCTCGAACAGAGAATACTAGAAACTAAATGTAAATAAAGTAAAAAAATAAAAATAGTTACGTTGAATGGGACTCGAACACGAGTCCACATTTCTGCAGCTCCTATACTATGGCAGCAGGTTCTCAAATGTGGCAATATACAAAGGACGTTTTTTCTTTGCTTTAGGACTGCATGAGGTGATACATTAATGGCAAAATTAAGGCTAAAATAAATCTGTATAATATAAATAAATGTTTTTTGATGTCATTGAAGTACTATCTAGATTATAATGAGTGTAAGAAATAACCAAGTCAAATATATTTCACACGATGATTTTTTAAAAATATCTAGAAATTCCTTGGACAATGAGCTTTGCAAGTTTTAGTTTATGGTCGAACGAGAACGCATTCGTTAGATGTTGTCAAGTAATACCTTTTCCTAATAACAAATAATATGTTTAACTGAAACAACTCAATACTTTACACTGTGACTTCCAGCTTATTATGTGTTGTAATACCATGAAGAGTGATTCAAATTCGGAGACAAGCACTATAAGAACTGTTCCAATTCTAATTACAGATCTGAAAAATAATTTTATTTCTTTAAATTTTGCCACTGACTATTCAACAATAATTAGCAGTTATTTAAAACTAAAAATTAATATTAAGCAAAGTTTTGACACGTCTAGTTCTATAATGTGATTCTGAATAGACTTGTCTGACATGGTTTCAGTGAAGCATAAGTAATTTTCTTCAATGGAACGCAACATACTGCACGATATGACTCGTCGTTCGAATCACGAGTAAAGATTGCAGTCTTCGTTTATGATGTATAGGCATTCGAGGAAATGTTACTCACCCATTGTTGTCCGAAAACAGCCAAGTAAGGAGGAAAGAATTTATAAGATCATTCTCTCGGAAATATCTGGTCCAAGATTCATCAGCAGTCCACTTGTTAAATGTTTCGTCGTAATCCTGCCCGCGTCTGTTAATAACCGTCCTCGTCGTCATGTTACTTGTTGTTGCCCGCAGCTTCACTAATGTGAACTTTGGTATATTTCGGCCAATACCAATATTATCGTATGTGCACTTAATAGCGATTCTTCGTAATATGAATTTTAAATATAATTTATACCTGAATTACAAACGTCAAACGGTGCTTACTATGGAATAAGTGAAACATTATTAAAGAAAACTATTAGCTTCATTAAATTACTTAAATAATTTATTTTTTGTTAATAATGTCAATGAACAAATTCAATTTTTTGTAATATACTAAATACATTTCGTAGACTGTAATATATAGAACATATATATTCCAATTTGAAATATCCTGTTCGAAACCATTCTGCTATGATTGAAAACATTTACTTCAATAATCTCGAGATTAATTTGATTTTGGATGAGGAATAATGAGAGAATAGCTCTAAACAGAGCTGAAAATCAAACAATTAATGTAGAGAATGAAACTCAAAATCTAAACTGAATTCATTATTCAATTTATAGTGACAAACTTGTACTTCTATTTATTTCAAATAACCAGCACTTTTTGTCCTTCACCAGTGTCCGTGATAAAATTTACCTCAAGTGAATTTTAATGGTTTAGTGGTTTAATTAATAAGTAAACATAGCGTAACGTTTCGCCACTACTGTATATATTTGTCTACCAGCATCTGAGCATATAATTACCTATATTTTCTATGTAACTGTTCCTGATATTAAAAATTGTCTGGAAAATAAGGTACATGAACATCAAATATTTATATTATTTCATTGTTTCCATCAATTCAGTATATTTCTTGTTGGCATATAATACAAAAATTAAATCTACTTTTTTGTTGATGTTATGAATTATGTTGATATCGACTGTAATTAACATGCTCCGTTTCTTCATCTTTGGAATTAGCATATTATTGGTTTTAATGTTCACCTTTCATTAATTTATATGTAACTGGAGGTTCTACACCAGGGGTGTTCAAACTTGAACTGCTGGAGATTTACCTCAATATTGTTAGACTCCGATCGATCGACTCAGAGTCTGCAAGTATATGTGATGCAGGATTGTCATCTAGGTGGGAAGGGCGCATGTTAAGTATATTATATATAGGGGACGTTGCGGAATTTCATGGCCATGAATTCACGTAGAATTAGTTTTCACATTATACATTTTTTAGTCAAGGTAGGCTCTAACTAAACATTAATGAAAAAACTCGTACTTAATCAAAGTTGTGAGTTTATTGCTTCTTACAAAACAAACGGGTTCTGGTTTCTAAACTTAACTAAAGAATGACTTTGGATGTTGAAGTGTGGCACTGCATGTCTTCAGCATTCTTTTCATAAGATGGTACGTAATTACCGGGTGCTAATCTCAAGCATGATCACATATTTCGTCAGTTAGTCAATTGCGATATTTTGACTTAATTATCTTCATTTCAGAAAATGCAGACTCGCACAAGTAAATTGACCCAAACATTGCCGTCAACTGAAGGGCGATTCGTATATTTATCTTCAGATATAAAATACCAGATGCTGTGGCTTTGAGATGTTTATCTAATATAATCTACACTACCTCATTTTCAACAGAAGGTGAGTCCATGTTAAACTGACTTGCTATATCAGTAACACATTCCTCAATGTTTTACGCAAAAAAGAACAACTCATAAAAGATGCGATATTTGCCAATTTATTGAAATCATAAAAATGTCGTTCGAATTCTCCCAAAATATTTAATAATTGTCCCTCATAAACATCAAAATTTAACTAAGGAATCCTTGCTTTCAAAGACGGAAAATGTTTCAGATCCTTTCTTTTCAGTAATCTATGGTAAATTGCAATTTACTTTTGAATGCGTCTATTGCGCTAATCATCTCAATAATGGATTTTCCTTTACCTTGAAGCTCTTAGTTAATGGTGTTTAAATGCATTGTGATGTCTGCCAAAAATGCTAAATCAGTCAGCCATTTTCCGTTTTTTAGCATCTGAGTGTCATCACCTCTTTGGTCCTGAAAAGCTATTATTTCGGGCAATAATTCTTGAAACCTTTCTAGTAATTTGTCGCTACTTAACCACCTGACGTCCGTGTGAAGAACTAAATCAGTGTGTTCAGCAGATTCACTATCTTCCATCTGCAATTTGAAGAGCCTTCGTTGCAAGCTGCGGGCACGGATGGAATTCACAATTTTTATTGTAATGCTCATAATCTCCTCCATGTTTAGAACTCTGGAACACAAAACTTGTTGATGGATAACGCAATGGAATGATAAAAACGAAGGAAAATCTTCATTGGACGACACAGTGTCACAAAATTGACTCCTACTCCCACAGGCGCGACATTTATATCGGCGCGGACGAAGTCTCGAATATTCTTAAGTACCTAACTAACTAATCTTTTTTTGTATGCGTGCCGCCAAAAACTCCGCCCGAAGTTTATAGAAAAATCGGCGGGATTCAAAAACGTCGCGCGTCGCGGAATTTCTTTGACAAGTACCGCGCGTTTCTCTGCCTTTCGCCGCTAGCAGGGGATTATTACGATAGAAGACAGTGATTTGGGGATTATTCTGACCTAATTCAGGATCAACTAAAACAAAATCGGTGAATAGATCTATATCGGTAAATTTTTCTCGATATCGACTTTAAAAGCACTCGCGATCGACCGGTCGATCGCGATCGAACGTTTGAGCACCCCTGTTCTACACCACGACATCAAAGTATTATTCTTATGTGTCCTTCTTCAAATATGTATATAGTAGAAGTTTTCAGTCAGTTTGACCATATTCATCTAAAACGTAGTTCAAAATTTGTATATGATTTTGTTGGTGAAGAAATAATAAAAATGGTTAATTTTAAGATGTGTACTTTTCGTGTATAGTTGTGAAAAAAAATGTAATCCTTAGTTAGACTTTATTTTTCTGAGTTATGTGTCCTTTAATACTGATATTTCCTATTGATAGTGTCACATACTTGTTAATAAGTTTTTAATACAATCGCATTAAGAGACTTACGGAAAAGATCTGGCATATTTAAGACACAATTAGGAAAAACAAATTGAGGGTTCTTTCAGGTTTTTGAAAACCAGAAAAATATCAATTTATTCTGAAGTGTAGTAAAATTTTGAAGCGGATATGAAGTTTTTAACATCGTACTATCTCTTTCTCACTCAGCAATGGGATAACGGGAGTAATTTCAGTCAACGCATGTTTCTTGTGTCTATAAATCCACACAGTATTACAAGAAGTCAGAAAATGACTTTCATCCATTAGATTACCTGGGGTCATTACTCTTTCGAACTGTGGATAAGAGGATTATAAAACGAATAAAATTATTATAAGTACATAAATCAGATTGGGGAATTATTAAAACTGGGGTCCCACAGGGATCAGTATTAGGGCCATTATTATTCCTTATATATATATATATATATATATATATATATAAATGATCTTCCTAATATCATAGATTCAACTCCTAAAGCTATCCTCTTTGCAGATGATACTAGTGTAATAGTAAAAAGTAACAAAGACACACTAGAAGAGGCAAGTAACAATAATTTAACTAACCTGCTAACATGGTTTAATGTGGACGGACTAACAAATAAATGTGACAAAACACATTTCATGCAATTTAACACACACAACACAACTTTACAATCTATAACACTTAAATACGACAGCAAAAATGTAAATGAAACTTCCTCTGTTAAATTCTTAGGTCTCTTAGTAAATAATAAATTAAATTGGACTGATCAGATTAATCAATTACTTAAGAAACTCAGCTCAGCTACATATGCTGTAAGAGCAATGTCCACCTTCAGTGATCTAAAAACAAGAAAATTAGTATACTTTGCATATTTCCATTCTGTTTTATCATATCATTTTATATTTTGGGGCAACTCAGCAGGCATAGATAAGATTTTTATTAGTCAAAAACGTGTTACCTCACGAACTGTTCAAAAAGTTGGGTATTTTCACTTTGACGTGCCAATACATTTATTCATTTGTGTTATTTGTAATCACAAATAGGCACTTATTTTTGAATAATTCTGATATTTATCCCTTCAATACAAGAAACAAAAATAATCTATACAAAAAAATGGAAAACATTGTCAATTGCACAGAAAGGTGTGCATTATTCTACGATATCCATCTTCAACAGACTGCCGCATAGAATTAAACAGTTGTCCGATAGCCAAGGTAAATTTAAGTCTGAATTATCCTCATTTTTGCTTAGCCACTCCTTCTATTCAGTAAAGGAATTTATAGAAGAATCGGAGACGAGTAATTAGTTTATAATGTTGGAATCGCCTTTCTATTTGGTTACAAAAATTTGTTATAAGTATATTTATCTTTTATATAATAAAATAATGTAATAAATGTACACCCTGACTCATTCCACATCCTTGAAGCTTAGCTTCTTTACAGGATCTACGGAATATGATTATTATTCTATTCTATTCTCAAATCCAAATTTACTCATACACATTTGTTCCAATTTGAGCCATTTATGTTGATATTATAGGATAAGAATGCCATATGATTTTTGAGATCCCCAATAACTTAGAAAGGATGATGGCGACGTGCGTGCGAAACTCCTGAGAGGATAAGTGATTGCGCAAGTCAGCGTCCACGTGCTCTACATATCGCCGCGCCACGCCGTGGGAACTCAGATCACTGCGCAATACTCGCAGTGAAAGCATGGCTGCTCTGTTCTCTTCTGTTCTGCAAGGTCTCGCAGTCATGTGGTTTTGGTTACTCATCGAATTTTGAATATTGCAACGAATTTGGAATTATTGAATTATCACGGTCATGTTGAGGAAAACAATTCTAGCATTATTTAGTGCGGAGTTTCTCACGCACCACACGGAGACAGGTCGTAAATGACCTCCCCTAGAAACCAACCCCTTGATATGTTATACTTCTAGAAAGAAAGTATTTGTTGGTAACTCAATTTTAAATAGGCGTTAAGTATTGAGTGTCTAAAGTATCACGCTTCACTGTAGCAGTGTATTGTTTTCATATCGCTACTTGGGAAGAAGACTGACAAAAAAAACTTGAATTGGAAGAAAACGTTGTTTTAAGAGGCGAATAATTCTTTATCTCAGCTTTATGAAGTTTCTATAGATGATACCGCAGTCACTCTGAACATGTTAAACGTACAAACTAGGAAGATGATTTGACTGTGTCGGCGCAGCTCTAAACTCTTCACAACCTAAAGGCCCAGAGTTATGACATGTATTTGGTAAAATCTCTAAATAATTACTTTTTTTGAATATATAAAATAACTACTTGCCTGTACTACTATTTAGAAAACTGTCACAAGTAAAAATGTAACTCTTTTAACGAAAAAACTGAATGAATGACACTATTTTTATTAAAAAACTGCATCCGAAATCTTAAAATCTATTAAATCAAACCAAACTTAATTGATGATATGACAGTTTTATCGATAATAGTTTATCGACTTCTAATAATGCGACACTGTCACAACTGTCATCTAGTGGCAACACATAGAACTAAGATTTGTGACGCTTTTCTTAAAAAAATGTTCGACCAGTTTCCTGCTTCTTAATGAGTAAAATCCAATTTTTAATATTTTTGAGTTGTGTCACTCTTCTTTCAAAGCAGCGATATGTCTATTGGAATACTCTAAGCTGATTAGGGAGGATGTGGGATGTGCTAGTTATGTGGAAATGAACAGGCTTGCGAAAGATAAATTAGCATGTAGGGTTGCATCAGACCAGTCATAGGACTGAATACCAAAATACCAATACAATATCATGTCTAAAGAAAGATTAATGCGTAATGTATTGGACGATTCTATTGCATGCGTGACGTGCAACACTATGGAAATCTCACTTTTACAAATAGGGAAACTTTAGACTGAAGCTGACTCATATAATCCATCTGTAGCAAGCATCAAGAAAAAGGGTCTCACTAAATTTAGTACAATAAACCAGAAGTGACCTCAAATTGACTGTTGAAACCGTAATTTTTTTTGTACACAAAATATTGTCCATCGTAAGCTATACATTTTTCCCATCTCTCTGGCAATTACGAATATCATGCAAAAAGAAACTATTGCTCTTTTGAGGCAAACCAGTCATCGAAGATCTTTCATAAATTTCTGATCAAGAGCGTGTTCAATGGATTAGATCGCACCCTTCTGATCCCACCAAACAGAGAAAAGTGTCTTATTTACATAATGATTTGGCCTTTTAATTTATGTTTATGGTTTTCCTGGAGAAGCCAATTATCTTTTCCACTTAAGATTCTCGAAAAAACAGCACTTGTCATCACCTGTCACAATTCTTTTTTACCTGACGAACATAATTTTGCAAGTGGTTTTTTTCGGTTTTCTTGCTGTCTTTAATTCAAATCATGTTGAACACATTTTCCCATCTTCTGGGCCTTTCCCATGGCTTTCAAACGTATGTTTCTCGTGTTAGATTATTTGATCCGCGAATTTTTGTTGTGTTTGAGCGTCATACTCGTCCAACAATGCTTGAAACATGTTTGGCGGTCTTCCCCGTTCTTCGTTTCTCAAGCCAAAATGTCCACTTTTGGATTTCTTAACGACTCAAACCACTGTGGTTTACCAAGATAATGCTCACCGTAAGTTTCGACAAGCATCTATGTGATTCTGCAGCAGTTTTCTTTAATATGGCGAAATAAAATGCTGTCCACAAATCGTAGTTAGTAATCACAAAACTCTACATGATCAACGCAATTAAAAACGATTTTAAATGAAATTTTGTATTTTTGTGAGTGAAACTCTTTGTCAGCTATCAAAGAACTGAAATAACGCCAAATATGCTGTATGAAGGTAATTACAGTGACAGCTACGGCCATCAATGAGCTAATTCCAGTTACAAATTTACACATCTGGTATTAAACACTGAAATAATAATTAATTACGATTAAAATATAAACTATTTTGTACCTGAACTGTATTTGTCTTATGTTTTGATATTTTACTTAAGGTCGATTCTTAATATTTTCCTAGTGATTACTTTCTAAAATCTAACCTTTTGTCTTGAACAAGTTGTAATTAGACTTCAATTAGGGAATGATTCAGCTTTTTAATAAAAATGTATATGTTATATACGGGGCATTAGGAGACTTAGGTGGTACATGATAAAAATAAAGGTCAGAAAACACTGCTTTATTGTAAAGTTAACAAAGCTGCTGTTTGAGAAACTACATCAAAAAGATAAAACGAAGACATGGTGCGTATTCAGAAAGACCAGCAGCCATTCAAATACATTCATTGTGAGATTGTCATAAACTAACCGGGGGGCGGGGGCGGAAATGTTTAATTTTAATTAAACAGTAAAATGTAAATTTATTAAATGTTACTGACGATTTAAATGATTTGAATAATTACTTGAGAGATTATAAAAATGATTATTTTTTATTTCACACCATAAATCTTTTCATATCAGTATTACAGAGTCATTAATTAGCCGTGGAATATAAATCTTTCTTTTCCGTTATTTCTGACGGAGCCGTCTACCAATCGGTTGATTATGTGGGTGATCACCAGTTTTTTATTTTCAGTATTAGGTCTCGTATTGTCGTCCACAGCTACCTGTACGCTCAGCTCTACTAGACTCCTATTCATTTCCGTTGCACTTATTTGAATAAACTTTATTTCTCGATTAACACCTTATGAATGACTTAAGGCTAAACTTCCTTCTCAAAACACATGCTTCGTCTCTTGTATATTGCATTTATGCTGTATTATTCATAAGCTGTTATAGTTCCCCAAATTAATGATTGTTTAGAAATTACGATCTGCATCCACCGCACTGTTCCCCGGTTATCTGACACATTGTGAGATAACTATTCCACACCTTGTGGTGCCAACATTTATTTTATTTTAGTAGAATTTAATGGCTTGCAATACTCGGAGCTGTTATAGGTCTTGACACTCAGTTGAAAGACTTAATTGGAAGATCTTGATTAACTATTTAAAAGTATATTTTAGTTTAGAACTAAGCACGACTGCAACAAACCGACACGCGGCAAGAGCAAGGATGTGGGACGAGACTAAAATAAAACGCGCTCTGCGTAATACATCTTGGTGTCTAACCCTCTACCGACCAACTATTGCTAGCATTTATTTGTTGTCTCGAAATATTATTAATTAATGCAGAGAAATTGTCTGGTTTCATTATAAGCAACAATGTCTAACCGACCAACGGGTTCCATTTACGTAGTTATGTATTGATAAGTATAGGTCGCGAGAAATAGCATGATGTTCCAAGTGCGGAGTAGAACATGGGAATAAGTGAAGGAGGAGTATTGTTATCAGGCAGGAGAAATCGTTAGAGAAAAACAATCACTATTTTTTAAAATACTCATTATATTCTTGCGAGCGGGATGTACAGACTGCGTCAAGGTCTTTTTACCATACCTTGTCCTAATCATACTTAACTATTACGGACTTTTTTTTACGTAAAACATACCCTGAACCGAACACAATAAATTCCAAGCGGCAGTGTTTTCCGAATAGTTTTTACATTACCAAGCTGCCGTAATAAAGTTTCGTGTTTAAGTGAGCTTTAGCAAAACCCCACATTAATTCTAGACACGATTACCTTTACCCTCTACCTATATCTTTATTGTACTAAAGAAAGTAATTATCAAAGCACGGAGTGGAAAAGTGGACTATACTAACTGTCGTCCGCATAGTTTAAATTCAATTGTTATTAAGGCTGTTAAAAATTATAAATAGTTAATTTACTTTAACACCGAAATTATTCTGTCCTAATATGGATTCTCAAGGCCGGGATTAAGACTGTTGGAGGGTCGATACGCTGACCACGTATCACTCCAAATTCGGAATGTGTCATGCAAGAGGACAGTCCGCAGTCGACTCGGTAGGCCCAGGCCCTCAATGGGCTGTAGAGCCACGGAGAAAAAAAATGGATTCTCATCTGTTTAACAATAAGGATAATGATATAACTATCGAATTAATTTATTAAATTTATTAATTATGAATATTATTTGCTTGTTTTGGCCTAATTAATAAATCATAACTAGAATAGTCCATTAGCAATTGTTTTTAAAAAGCAGAATTCGTACACTAGAAACAGGAGAATTATACAAATTGTTAAAAATGGAGGCACTTAAAGTGACATAACTTACTAATTCTGAAGCCAACGTGTTAGAGCAAATATACGAAGTGAGAAGCAACAAACGTCTCCCGAAAATAATTTGCTGTGATTTTTTAGACATAATAATCCTAGGAATAAAAAACGTGAAGATTTAAATGAAGCAATGTTACATGAACCACACCCTTCAGTTCAGTTCCTCATGAACATGGTTCATAAATTAAAAAGTAATGAACGGCAAGTATTGACACTGTAACTGTTAAATACACAGGTCAGCGCCAATTTTGTTGACGTGACGCTGGGCGTGAACCCACAAGATCCAACAATGTCGGTGCACAAAACACATAAACAGACGAAACATATTACGCGAGTAGACAGTTAGTTATATAAATAGTTCAAGGGCAGGAGGTATACTTCGTTTGAATTCAGTTGAGGCTGACTAAAAGTGTATTTGCATGGTATATAGTCATTCAGGACGTTTATTTTGTAGCAGAGAAGCCACCATCTGTTTGTTAAAGTAAAAACTTCGTGAATTTTTAATTGTAAAGAATTGCATAAAGTTCTTTTCGGCAATTAAAATTTATATTTTTACTTATATAAATATTAAAAGTATATTTAGAGGTGAAAGTTTCTAGTTCTATGCTAGGCCCAAAAAAATTATTTGGTTTGTAGAAAATCTATCGTATATTTTGAATCATATTTCGGCGATTTTGTGTTGGAAAATTCCTAATGTTTTTTTTCTTTGGCAACAGGCTACATGAGGGTGATCCGGAAACAGATAACTTCATTTTAATGAAATAGAAAAGGAACTGTAAAGAGGGGGTGTGGAAGGTAGAGCAAGGTAGTCAGGGGTTGACAACGGCCTTCGGACCTTGGCTTAAGGATCCTACCGGGTGTTTCACCTAGAGAGATGCAGGGAAAACCCTAGGAAACCTGCATCAGGTAAGTCGGGCTATTGGGTTCTATTTTTACACCCTTTCGAATGACGGGAGAAGAGTTTTTTGTGGGGTCGCAGCATTTCCTTCTCCGTGTCTCCACCATTTTTCCGAGGCTGCTGGCCGACTGATCCAATGGAATAAGAGGAAAACTCTTACCGTATACGCACGGTTGTTAACCCCAGTACATACATCTCCCAAAATAAATTATGGTGCCTCGGCATGAGAGAACCTTGAAAAAACCAGAGAGAGTACGAAGTATTCCCAAAGGTGATTCCGCAGTCCATCTGGAGAGACATACCTGTGAGAGATAACTCTCACTAGACAACTCCCGTTTAATAACATAAAAAAGGAATTGAGAAAGGGGGATATGGAAGGTATAGCAAGATAGCCAAGGATTGACTAGGGTCCCCGGGCTATAGTTTAAGGATCATATCAGGTGTTTCACCTAAAAAGATGCAGGGAAAACTCTAGTAAACCTACATTAGGACAGACGAAAAAAAACTGCTCCTGCCAGTCTTTGCCGAACAAGTAAATAACTACGATTCAAACATTTCGTTTTTTTTTCGATGACATACAAATATAAAAACCATATTCTCTATTTTGGTAAAGATTGCATTTTATTTCTTTAAAAATTATAAAAATTGTATTTAATTCACCTACGTTCTGGTGAACCATATTGCAACGTACAATTATTTAAAGTTATTTATTCTTATTGGGTCATGGGAGGTGTTGGGATACCAGTGGGAGTTTAGTTATAGCAGGTTTATCTCCAGAGTGGGAATGGACTTTACCTTCGGGGATACCTCAGTATTCCATTTTTTTTGGAGGGGAGAGGAGGGTAACAGACTACACGAGGGTGATTATGAAATAGCCAAATCCCCTTGTAATAGCAAAGAAAGGGAATTGAAAAGGGGGGATCAGTCGGTCAACTGTCTCCTAAAAGTGGTGATGGCAAGAAGAAGGGAATGCTTCGACCTCATAGCAAACTCCTATTCCGTCATTCGGAAGGGTGTAAAAATAGAACCCAATAGCCCGCCTTCCCTGATGCAGGTTTCCTAGGGTTTTCCCTGCACCTCTCTAGGTGAAACACCCGGTAGGATTGTAACGTGACATACGTACACGTTACCGCGCATTTCTTTTCTTTTCAAATATAGTAATAATTCGCACGTAAGCAACGTCTCTGGTATGTTAGCATCTCCCTGGTTGTAAACAGAAATATCTTTGGGTTCGCGAATATGTCATTTCCATTTATTATTTTTTTTCGCGTGATTTAAATTAATTTAAAAGTGTAACGTTAATATACGTTTGATGTTAAATTGTTGACCACAAAGGAAATTAATACTGGGAAAAAAGTGGTGATGGCAAGAAGAAGGGAATGCTTCGACCTCATAGCAAACTCCTATCCCGTCATTCGGAAGAGCGTGTGACAAGTAAAGGTGTTTCGACTGAAAAAAAATAGAATACTGAGATAGCCCCGAAGGTAAAGTCCATTCCCACTCTGGAGAGAAACCTGCTAAAACTAAGCTCTCACGGGTATCCCAACACGTCCCGTGACCAAATAAGAGTAAATAAGTTTAAATAATTGGACGTTGCAATATGGTTTACTAGAACGTAGGTGAATTAAATACAATTGTTATAATTTTTAAAGAAATAAAATGCATTCTTTACAAAAATAGAGAATATAGTTTTTATATTTGCATGCCATCGAAAAAATTGAAATGTTTCTTTGATCATTGTAATTATTACAATGTGGATAATAATTATTCTTGTCCTAGCCTTATTATTGAGATTGTTCTGTTTGAATCGTAGTTATTTACTTATTCGGTGAAGACTGGTAGGTGCAGCTTTTTTTCGTGTGTCCGTTGGCATTGAAAGAAACCCAGCGAGTAAATTCTGCGAAGGTTACTGGAAGCATATGGAACGCTGGGTGACGCACGTGGCGTAGTGTAGTGTAGTGTTACGGTTCGTACTGAGATGTGTTTAACCTTGTACCGTAGCCGCAATCGCTGAGAGCGTGGAGTGAAAGCCCCAACACAGGTCAGGGCGGGGTTTCAGGTCGAAAGGAACAACGCAAGGTTGCATCAAACACATCTGGATCTACTGCATCAGCATCGCACTGCCTACACCAATTATAACTAGTCCTTGGTAAAAAGGAATTACTGCTATAAATTCTTCTAAACGCGAGTTCTTTGTTCGACCAAGTCATCTACATTCAGACAAATGTTCAGACCAGAACGTTGAACTACATTGGTAAAGATGTGAAAATAAACAAATTATTGTATAGCCGGATATGCTGAGTACTAAAATAAAGCTTACGCAAATATGATTAGGTATGTAAGAATGTTTCAGGAATTAACAGGTCAGTTTAATTACTGTACCTAAGACAAAGCGTTCTACACTGATAAAATATATCTTTGGGATTTATTTCTAAAAATTTAAATGGAACATAGTTGTTACAAAAAACGTTTACCTTTAAATAAAATCATAAAGTCGTATGTGATGAACAACAGTTAAATTGATAATTATGACAACACAATAAATAACTAAATATAGTCAGAAAAGTTTGTTAAATAATAAATAGAATTATACGAATATGACTACATTTCGGCCCTAATTTTGTTACTTTCTCAGATGAAATATAAAAAAAATGAGACCTTAGTTAATATAAGCAGCTAAAATCTCTTGTGATATTTTATATTATGATAAATTGAGTTGCACTCGTACACACATCTAAGATATCTAGTTCCAACATTTACTTAATATGTAAAATAATTTTGATTAAATGTTATAAGCATAGTCAAGCTTCTATGTCTGTTCTGAATCTTAAGATTGTTGATCTTTATTTATATATCTTAATATATCTTAATTTTTGGAAGTTGAACATTGGTATTCTGTGAAGTTGTGAAAAGTGTTATTAGTGATATACAATGGAATGTGACCAGCCTATTTTAACTTAACAGTATGTTAATTTGGAAATTACTTGTTTAGAGTGTGAGGTTTTACTGAGCAGAGTACAATAACATGTTTAGTTTTTGTTTGATCCAGGAGAATAATTTAATAAAAATTAATACAGAAAAAATAAACACGTTATGAGGTATTTTGTGCATATTTCGTGTTCTCGTTATATTTTGTTGTGTTTACACAGACTTGTTTCTCAGCTTTAAATCAAAGTGAAAAGAGTTGTTTCCATTGCTCAGCCAAGAGCCATGAACTTAGAAGATAAGAATGTAAAAATCTCGACCAGACCCGGGAACCAAACCTGGACTTCCCACTTCCAGGTGGTTTCTCTTACCACTGAGCTTCTGCAATCAGCTTTAATTTACCCGTGAGGAGTGCAAATAAAATATTTATTTACCTTCCATATTCTTTTTTAATTTTTAGCTTAAAATATTTTCAAATTATTATCAATCAAAACTTCTGACTGTAAATATAAACAATAATTACTTGTAGATAAGCGTTAAATTATTAATTTTAGTACGTACACATGTAATTATTATTCTAGAATAAATTTAAATTTTCTGACTACAAATGTATTCAAATGCTTAACATTAGTAGATAATTTTTAAATTTATAATAAATAATAACTCCAACATAGTTTTCTACCTCTAAATTAACATTAAAAAATAATTGTAAAACTGAAATTAGTATTTATTTATATTGCTTATAATCGTTAAAATTAATCTTGTAAGGAAAATATATTTAATTTTGGAGAAGTGTGGAGAACACTTACTATTGACGGAATTTGTGGAAATTTTTAAATAAAATTATCACTTAAATCATTTTCGTAATATGTCATATGTTCTGTACTATATAGAAATAATGTCAAATTTTAAAAAACTATGGCTTAAAAATTCCTTTTAAAATACACACGGATAAAACACCTTGACATTTTTCAAACATTTGCTTCATTATTTCAGAATTACTACAGCATAAATTATCGCTGAATACATCAAGGTAAATAGGAAAGATCCCAGTTTATTCGACGGTCGCTTTGATGCAACACATTACAAATAAATTTGAACAATATATCTGGCTTCTAGAAAATTAAAAATATTAAATTTTAATACCATTAATAAATATTTTTTAACGCATTAGAAAGGAAATTCTAAAATATTCAAAACTCCTACTTTATCTATGCGAGGTAAGGAATTAATTCGCAAGGAGGAATTTGATGTAGTATTGCAATATATAATTACGTTTTGTTTCTTAATTGGGAGTGTGTCAAATGAGAAATAACAATATGAGACCTTAATGACTAATTAATATTCTAATCTAAAATTTCTTGAAGGATCTTCAATGTTCTGTTAAATTTGATTGTCACCGCTTCTAATGTTGACAATGACAAGGTACTAAATGTTTCTATTATAAACCGGATCCTCTCATCATTTACCATATTATTTGAAACGAAGAAAAAGTTAAAATTGGGCAATTAGAGTTTTTACGCTGTAATTTGGAGCACTTGAGTTATTTCCGTTGCCGAAGAATACGGTGAAGGACGCTGAAAAGCCTGTACGCAGCTTCCTGGTGAAGATTACCGCTCAAGGTGAAACAGTGGATCTCGCCGCTCTAGATCGTTCGTCTGACAATCGAAGGCTACCGTGTTTTCCACGTCAAGTACTTCAAAGTTTATGAACGAAACAATATCAACACACTTTCAGTGCAAGGAAAAAGGAGTTCAATCTAAGACCTCCAGAAATAACATTTTTGTCCTCTTAATATTGTTTTTATTTTTCTTGAGATGATAAGTTTGAATATCGTAATAATCTGCTGTGAAGTATGTATTTACTTAATCTACAAAATGAGAACTTACAATGAATTCAATCAAAATATAGAAATAAATATTTTGACGTATCTTGAATACGAGGAATGTTATTTCATTCATCACTAATTTTGTGAGCAATGGTGAGAGATAGAACGATGAGAAAGACGATTAGACAGTTGAACGAATATTGTGAAAATGTGCACTATAACTCGCGGGGCAGCCGACCGTCTGTGATCACGGATGATTTTTGTGCAAGTAGGAGTAAAAATTTGCTTACAAACAAAATAATTATTTTATGACTCTACGGAAGCTCCGTCGTGTAATACGGAACGAAAGGAAAGGTATGCTTTCGAGTGAATAATTATGTTTCATGACAACGCCGGACCACAGGCCATCAGACAAGCTCAAGATCTGATCTCATCGTTTGGTTGGGAACATTTAGAACACACTACCTAAAATCCGGCTATCGCGACAAGCGATTTTCATCTGTTTCTTTATCTGAGGAAATTTCTTGGATGAAAACATTTCAACAAACAGGAAGTTCAGACTTGGCTTTCACCACAAGTGGGATCTTTCTTTGACTTAAACCACATGGCGGTGACTAAGTGAAGAAGTGGTGGGATAATAAATTTCCGCACTAACTTTAAAAACTGCCCTCGTATTTAAAGGCAAAACTATTTATGTTTTCTATTTAAAGAATTAACATAGTTGCTTAGTAATAATCGGTGGCAGTGATCTACGAAAGTAGTTCTTAAGACAGAAAGTTTGATCTCGGATATAGATGGTAACACTATGAACGAGAAGTATTAATTTCATGACTCGGAAACGTTTATTAAACAAATGTTATGACAATTTTTAAATATGGATTGATGTTGTTTTTCATTAAGAAGAGGCAATGAACTCTTAATTTATGACAATCAATGATTATAATGAAATCGTTGGTAACAATATTCGTATGCGTGGTGTTATATGGGTACGAAACGTGGACGATAGGAGCTCCGGAAAGGAAAAGAATAGAAGCCTTTGAAAATGTGGTGCTATAGGCGAATGCTGAAAATCAGATGGGTGGATAGAATCACTAACGAGGAAGTTCTGAACGGAATAGGGGAAAAGTGAACAATATGGAGGACGTTGACCAAGAGAAGGTATAGATTAATAGTGCACGTTTTAAGGCACGAGGGTCTTGTAAAATTAGCATTAGAGGGAAGTGTGTGGGGTAAGAACAGAAGAGGGAGGCCAATGAAAGAAAACGCTTAGCACATTAGGGAGGATGTGGGTTGTGCTAGTTATAAGGAAATGAAAAGGCCTGCGCAAGATAGGTTAGCATGGAGGGTTGCATCAGACCAGTCTTAGAACTGAATACCACAACAATAACAACATATATCAATGAGTAATTTGTTCGACTCAAACTAGAAAACAAGTGGGATCTGTTCCAAAGTCAACGTTATAGGACAGTTGAGGGGCTACTTTCGAGATGCATTCTTTAAAAATAAATTTCCCATCCGCTTTTACTGGTTTGTGTTTATATCTTGGCTTTATCATAAACATTTAATTACACAATTACAATTTTTAAATTTTAAATGTTTGTGGAAGAATCTTGCTTTCAGTTTCAATAATTGAAATCTGTCGAATGTGAATGTTGCCGTCGACTAGAAAATTAAACGTCATAAACCAACGAAAATTTCACGCTATTTTTAAGGAGTCAAATAGTGAAAGGGTAAAAAATTGTTGAGACCATGGTTTTGTGGTGACATTCTGAGCTATATGTCTGGAGAATTGAAAATGGAAAAGCAATTGCATGTAATAAATTTTATTTTGTGGTTTGATAAGTTACAGTTGTGGTACGATTTTCCGATGATGATTCCAAATTGTTCCTAAAAGTAGACGCAAAGTGCCATCCAACGTAAATCCTCGAGTTGTTTTTAAAACTAATAATATTTCACTCCACGTCTGTTTTTCGGAAAAGAACATTTATAAAGAGGCAAATCAAGACCAATTCATCACGTCAGATATTTGAAATGTTGAATAATTTAACTATTGATTAAATATCATACAATAATTTTTTCATCCTGTTCATCTTCCATGGTAAGTTACAACCAAACTGTAGTAATTTATTAAATCTTCTATTTTACCAGTGAATTGATTGTTTTGAGTTATCTCTTTATACATTTTAAAGTAATGATTTGATTTAAAGATAAATAAAGTGCTGACCCACCCTAAAACCCCGAGTTGGTCAAAAACAACAATTCTGTGGATCACGCGAGGTAAAGGAGATGACGTTAACCGCAGGTGTGGGAACAGCGGATGAAACGAAGTAACAGACTCACGGCTCTCTCTTTCTTCTAGTGGACATTGTCGTTGATAAGTACAGCAACACGCCAAGAGAAGTGGAGGCAAAGTTGATGTCCCATATCTCTTTTGGAGGAAGACTGGATGGAAAACAAAGCAGAGGAAGCAGTTTCACATTTCCAAAGTGAAATAATCTATAATATTGCAGTGAAAAGGCTTGCGCAATATACGTTCGCATGGAGATTTGCATCAGACCAGCCTTGGTACTGAATACCACAACAACAAAAACAGCAGTGTGGACGGTTAAGTAAGAAAACTTTGCCATTATTCTTTCGTTTGTGAATCATTTAGTTGTTTTCTAAAACTACGAATTTTTGAAAAGAAATCGTGATATAGAATTATTATTCTGCATTAAATTGTCGCTTCACACTTTGCATAGGAAATAGTCTAATATTTACTGTAATGGTAAAAACGGAATGTAGTGGTACAGAATCAACGGCAGTCGGCTTGAGAGAAATTGCAGAAAATAGCAGTTTGAGTATTAAAACATAGACAGTTGGGTGACGGACTAGGTTGTCTAAATTTCTTTGAGACTCCGGGATGCCTGGCTGTGAGGAGACTTATTTTCCCCAAACATCAGTAGCAATTTGGGTGGAAGGCTTCTCCCAAATTATCAAGGTAAATGTTTTTGATTGGAGAGTATTTCGTTCCGGCCGCCAAAGGATATCAAATAATGGAGTGGGGAAAATCTCTTAAATAACGACACAGACTGATATTCAGGCATTTAGTAATCGGACATTATGAAGGAAGAATTTGGCAATTGGTAATGGCATGTATGATTATAATGATAGAAGGATAAAGACTGATTGATACAGATAGTGTTTGGTAAAAAGGAGCAGGATTGAGCGACTATTTCAATTTGTAGAATTATATTAAATTGGCTGATATTGGGCGGCCTTCTAGCTCCTTATCGTGGCGGCATATATGAGCAAGAAAGTTTAAAGTAGTCTATAAGACATCCAAGCATGAGCGGCGAGTTCCATGAAAAGTAGAAGACGGTAGTTACTATGCTTCCGATTTCATTGCACTGCCAATTTCATTCAAAGTTTTGTTATTAAATCTGTTTCTTTGAGAAGGCCCCTAAATTCGACCTGAGAAGAGATCTTATGTCCTTAGATGGTAGTATTTAATTTAATTTTTGTATATATTATGTAAAGTTTATTGTCATTCGTAACAAAAGGCTGGTTTCATAAAAAGAATTTGGTTAGTGAATTGTATTATATCAATTAATAAATGCAAAGTAATTTATTCACATCATATATATATATATATATATCACAGAATACTATTCATTTAATTACTTTTTAAGAAATTTAAAACTAATCTTTTATAAAATAGTCAAATTTTTATATGGTTTAATAAATTGTTACAATAAAACCACTACGAAAATTAAAAGTGGCTCCACTATTGTACTCTAATAATATATATTTAATCCTGAAAAATTCACAGTGGCTTCATCGGGAGAAAAAATATTGATATCGAGGTCAATTAAATTATTTTAATTAACGTCAACGTGTGGTGCATAATCTTGAGAATAATTTTGTATAATTATGACTATAGAAGCCAAATAAATTATGACAAATATAAAATTTCAATTCAGCTCTGACTGGCAATATAAAAGTTTAAAGCACTAACAATTTTTATTCCTATTCCCAATTAAATTACCTGAATGATTCTTTATATAGTGTTTTTTCATATATTTTGCTGTTTGTGGAATTTTGTTGTAGTTCATTTGCAGGTTATTCTACGTTCTGGCGCTCAAATCCATGGGCTCTTACCGTTTCTCTTCTTGCTGATATGTTAACGTTGCAAAACACTCTCTAGAAGGTCATTATTAAGGCCTCCAACATTAAATTACCCAGCTCACTTGTATATGACCTTCATCATCTTTGCTGACCTAATTGTTACCTAATATAGTTGAACATGTAAATTCTTATTATATAATTTCTATTTGTACTATTGTAAGTCCTTGTACTTTCTATTTATTTTTATGACACTAAGGGGAATAACTATTTCCAGTATTCCTTCTGGCACCATGCAGTTTTCCTTTTCTTTCGGAAGGAGATTACATATGTGTAAATCTTTTTGTGCTAATTACATATTGCGGAGGACTTGCGTTCAGCTTCTGTATTTTGACTAATAGTTCTACGAATTGAATTTATATTATCATTAACTATTCTCCAAAATTGCCCAAAATTGATTAAATTGTTCTTTTTTACATGCAAATAATTTTTTCAGACGTAACTGTACCAAACATCTTGATCCATAAAAAGCCTATTATATTTTGAAATAAGTTGTATTCCTCTGTATACCGACCATTAATCTTAAATATCATAAGAATCCCCCCCCCTAAACGCACGCAATCGTTTTTAAACAATGTACGTATGTAGCTGATTTTCTATGATATTATGACTTGTGATTATCCGAGCTTATGCATTGAGCGTCTATCGATTTAACTTAACCCGCAGAACACGATTTCATGAGTGTCTCACGGGTAAATGAGTGGAACAAAAGCTTCAGAGTTGGTCGCACATCAGTGAACAGCGGACATACAAACAGAAGTGAAAATGTCATTGTACAAGCTTAGATTTTAGACGTGGTTGATGGAAGAATCCCAGTAAGAGAACGTTCAATATTAACGAGAGTTTGAAGCGAATAAGTGAATGATTTCTGTGCAGCGCTGCTAACGCTGACACCTAAATTAGTTTTTTCCTTTGAAATGAATTAGTTATTGCGTACTTTTTAAAATTCACTACGGTAATTTAAATGTCCACCGCGTAACTACGGATTAGTATTTTTTTGGTTAATAGGCTACATGGGGGTGATCCTAAAACAGGCAACTCCCCTTTAATAGCATAGGAAGGAAATTGAAAAGGGGGGATGCGGAAGGTAGAGCAAGGTAGCCAAGGGTTAACCTAGGCTCCAGGGCTATGGTTTAAGGATCCTACCCGGTGTTTCCCCTAAAGAGATGCAAGATGCAAGGAAAACCCTAGAAACCCTGCATCAGGTAGGTCGGGCATTGGGTACTATTCTCACGCCCTTCCGAATGACGAGAGGCGCATTTGCTGTGGGGTCGCAGCATTACCTTCTCCATGTCTCCACCAGTTTCAGGAGGCAGTTGGTCGACTGAACCAATGGGATCAGCGGACAACACTTGCCTTATGCCCAAGGTCTTCGGCCCCAGAACATATACCTCCTAAAATAGGTGAAGGTGTCTCGGCATGTAAGAACTTTAATAAAAAAAACAGAGAGAGTGCAATCAGGCAAGCCCCGAAGTCACACTGGCGAGAAGCGCCTGCGAAAAAACTCCCGCATCGTAATTCCAAAGGCTTCGCGCGGAAATAGCTCCTTTTATTTTGACCTAAAAACGAAAGTACGGTATCATTTATTTATGACCGCTTCACGGCAAACCTTATAACTCGCAGTTGGTTTTGAGCAGGTCCCACTTTTGCAACAATAGATGGAATGAGAATGGTCGCTCTCTCTCACAAACATACTGCCAAAATTACGCTTACAATAACACAGTAAGTGGGATGAATGGTATAGGAACGCTTAATAGGACTTTTAACTCGCAATTGGTTTTCATGCCGCCTTTCGCTAGGCAATTCAATGGATTTAAAAGTGCTTGCATTAATATCTTTTGAACTCTGAATATTTTAGTTGAATCTCCTGTTTTTAAAAACTCAAATTTTCATTGAAATCCGTTGAGCCGTTTCGGAGCCTATGTATCACAATCATAAATTTTATTTATTGGTATAGTTTTATGAATATTTCATCTGATTTACGTGAAACGTTTCAAATCATTTTCCGTCATTCTACAGCCGTATTACTATTGACCCTTGATTCTTTTAAATGAGGGAGGTTTCTTATTGATCGAAATAATTGGTGAATAATAAATCCCGTGGTAACATGTGAATGCAAAATTTTGTACTTAGTTACTTGTTTATTGGTATCACGAAATAATTATTATAATAAGAATTTTTATAACGAATTTATAATATACCTCATGGTTGTGTAATGGTTAGCTAAAGATGTGAGGGTATTAGGAAATATAAATGATAATGACAATTGTGAATAGTAAGACGTTAATGAAGCGTCTACTAATTATTTTTGGATTGTTTTATTGGTATCAGCTGATTCAAGAAAGATGTGTAATAGGTATAAGAACATTTGTAAACAGAATATAATATTCTCCTCTTTTGACGTTCTGTTGTTCTTCTGTTGCACTGGATAACTCTAGCAAGCCTCCTTTCAGCACAAGAATTGAGTAGCCTATGACGTTGACAACCAGTAATTTTCTTGGTAGTTGACGCTATCATCCCGCGTGCAAACTCAGTTAAATCACGTATTTTATACCAATATCTTCGCAAAAAACATAGTACAACTGATGATTCACTTCTCCTGCATCCTCATTTGATAGCTATCCCGCCCTCTAGTGGCAACAATGTGACGCTGTCAGGGGGCCATAAAAAATTGGCCACTCCGTGTATTTCACATGATGGCTCCTCCTGTTTAATATTATAGAAAGAATTTGAAAGAGGGATGTGGAAGAAAGAAAGAAAGAAAGAAAGAAAGAAAGAAAGAAAGAAAGAAAGAAAGAAAGAAAGAAAGAAAGAAAGAAAGAAAGAAAGAAAGAAAGAAAGAAAGAAATAAAGAAAGAAAGAAAGAAAGAAAGAAAGAAAGAAAGAAAGAAAGAAAGAAAGAAAGAAAGAGATAGTCAAGGATTAACTAAGTTCCCGGGTTATAGTTTAAGGATCCTACCCGCCATTCATAGGGAAAACTATAGAAAATTTCCATCAGGGATTTCGGACTAGAAGAACTTATCCCAGGTCACAAAGTGGAAAGTATACAGCAACAATTGGCTAGAAGAATAACACACGTAAGCAACGTTTAAGAGGACCATAAGTGGCCGGAGGTTTACCGAACGTATTTCTACGACTGTATTCTCCACATGTAAGCTTTCCGATTCAGTATTTTGTTTGTTAGTGACTTATTAATCTATACCAATAAATAAAAGTGAAATGTCTATCTGTCTGTCCGTGTGTTTGTCTTGAATAGTCTCCGAAATGGCTCAATGGATTTCTATAAAAATTTGAGGGTTCAAAAAAGGCAATTTAACTTAAATATTAGAGAATATTTAATTTCGATAATGATATTAATATGTATGTATATATTGTAACATGTAAAGTTACAGCCCCAGCCAGAAGCAATGCGAGCAGGGAATGTAGCTTGCAACCAACGCGGTAAAATTATGCTTTGCATTCGGTTATCACGTGAGAAGGTGCTACAAATGGCTGACGCTACGCGGAATTTTAAAGACATTTAATTGGTAGATTAGGTCAGGTGACCATACTTGAGCAATGTGGCGCAAGCCAGGAAGGAACTAGATAGTCATTGGACGCCAGAATGTGGTCTTAGACGCATGTTTGGTGGTCCGCGATTCCATGCGGCCACGTGCGGACAAACGGCTATCGAATCAATCCCAGATTTAGTATTTAAAGCACGAGTTAAGTGTTTAATTAGTTAACGTCAACAAATTTTGAGCGTCGTTGGTGCGGTATTGGAGGTAATAGACGTGTTTCGTGGACTGCGAAGTTTAGCAGCCACGAATAAGTGGAATCGAATCCCATTTAATACAGTGTCAACGTTTTTGAAAAATTGAGTTAAGGATGAGTGAGTGACCACGCTCTGCTTTAGGTTAACAAATTAGTGTTCTAGTAAAAATTAAACTTTAAAATAATATTCCTGTTTGAGGACAAGAAGCCAATATCGACGAAGAACTGAGCTGACCGAAACGACCGATCTTTTACACAATATATATATATATATATATATATATATATATATTTTCTACGTGTAGGTTTGTTTTCTTGACGTGCGTTAAAATCTCAAAAATGAATGCAGGTTGCTTATACTCTTGATCTGTTTATGAAAATTTCAGGGATTGAAACAGGAATTTTAACTTAAATTTTCGTGTATGTTTCATATCGATATCTTGAAGAGTTCAGAAGATATGTATATAAATATTTATAAATCCATTGCTGCCCGAATTGCTCATTTTTATTGGCTACGAAACGCATGATAGCCCTGTTCTAAACCAACTGCGAGTTGTAAGGTTTGCCCTAGAGCGATCATAAATAGATAATACCGTACTTTTTATATATTCAATTATTCAACTTTATGAAAATTCTGTACCTGTTGTTTTGTTTTTAGGGAAAAATAAAAATCTATTTCGGCGCTAACGAAGGCGGGGGTGTTAGCTAGTTCCTAATAATAATCTCCCCCCGATAAGTTACCCTAAGTCAAAGGGTTCGTGCTTTTAAATTGTTTAAGCAAAATTGAAATTTTTTATATTTGCTTGTTTTAATTGACTATAATTAAATCCTTGATGTGTTAAATAAGGATAGAGCCTATAATATATTTCTCTTGGGCAACAGGCTACATGAGAGTGATCCAGAAACTGGAAACTCTCCTTTAATAACATAGGATGGGAATTTAAAAAAGGGATTCGGAAGTGAGAAGAAGGTAATGATGAATTGACTAGATAGATAGATAGATTTATTAGTTCCGTTAGTTCTCAGATGAGGAAATAGGACAAGTCAAATTGATATAAAATACATGAAATAGATATAGTAAATACTAATAGTCATAAACATTAATGATATACAATAATTAACTTAACTACAAAATATTTCATGAAACGCGCCTTTAATTAGAAAAATTTTGCATTTCCTCATAAATACATTGTAATTGTTAATGCTTTTAATGCTAATAGGAAGGGAATTTAATAACTTTATTCCCGAATAATGAATGCTTTTTTCAATAAGAGATATTGTTTGTCATACGTAGAGCTGCGCGATTTCTGGTCTCATAATTATGGAAATCTCTGTTCCTATCAAATAGATTTAAATTACGTTTTACATATTTGAGAGTCTCAAAGATATAAGTACAAGGAAATGTTAAAATTTCAAGAGCTTTAAACAGTGGTCTACAGCTTTCTCTATAACTTTTGCCACATAGTATACGGATCGCACGTTTCTGTAATTTGAAAATTTCCGTAGACCGAGAAGCAAGTCCCCATAGCACATATTAGAGTGGAAATAAGCATAATATACAGATTTTCCCGTTAACGTATCTACTTGTTGCATTAATAATCTAAGGGAGTAACAGACTGAACTGAGTTTACTAGAGAGTGTCTGAATATGTTCATTCCACCGTAACTTTCCGTCAACTTGAATACCTAGAAAAGGTGCGTAGTCATTAGTTTGATTTGCCAATATAGGAACGTTCTTACCGGATGAAAATTGAACGAGTTTAGTTTTAGATAAGTTCAGAACCAATTTGTTTGCACTGAACCACGTATTTAAAAATTTGAGTGCGTTATCGATTTTATCCTGAAGCATTTGGTCGTCACTACTTGTTATTACTAAGTTGGTGTCATCGGCGTAAAAAATTGATTTTATTGGTTTTATGCAATCTGGAAGATCATTAATAAACAAAAGAAAAAGAAGAGGTCCTAGAATCGACCCCTGTGGGACACCACAAGTTATTGTGTTCAGTTGAGAGACATAAATATTGCCATCGTTATCGTCTATGAAGACTTTTTGCTTTCGACTGGTGAGATATGAGCTAAAAAGTGAGATAGCGGTTCCCCTGATTCCGTAGAACTCTAGTTTGTGTAGTAAGATTTTGTGATCTACCATGTCGAATGTTTTGGATAGATCAGCAAATATTCCCGTTACTTTTACTTTGCCTTCCAAATTATTTTGAATTGACTGTATGAAGTCGTTCATAGCACTGTTAGTAGATTTATTTTTGAGAAAGCCGTGTTGTTCAGGAGATAAGATTTTATGTTTTTCTAAGAAATTTACAGCCCCAGGCTTAGTTTAGGGATCCTATCCGGTGATTAACCTGAAGGAGATGCATGGAAACGCATAGAAAACCTGCATCAGATAGGCCGGGCTAGTTAATTGTTAAAATACCCTCAAGTTCTTACATGATCTGCGTGTGAGAGTAATGCCGCTAGATGGCGCGTGTCTTACATAAGTGCGAGAGGCGTTCTCTGTGCCGCAGTGTAGCTCAGTCGCAGTCGCAGTCGCAGTGCGCTGCCCGTCGTGCTCATGGACGCACGCCAGGGCCAGCTGCTGCTCGCCGTCGTCATCGTCGCCGTCGCCGTCGCCGTCGCTGCCGCAGCCGCCTCAGGAACCGGCGCTGGCGTCTCGCTGGACCGGCTCAACCGTGAGTACAATCAGCGCAATTACATGTAAAACGATTCGTACGAAGTTTAAAGTTCAAGGAATACTGAAACATATTTCAACTCTGCCAACTACATTGTAATACTAAATGTAAAATTACGAGTTATATCAGTCATTAATATATCTAAAACTATTAGTTCCGAAATATTACATTCAAAAGCTGCTAATGAACAGTTTTTCCCTTCAATGTGACAGCCGAAAAAGTGTAAAAACAATCAATAGCTTAGCTGAACGAGAATGAAAAGTTTAATTAATTCTTCCTCGAAAAATCTAGAAGTTAGAAGTATCAAAATGAGATAAATAAGTTGTTTAATATAAGTTTAAATAAGGCCAAAAACTAACAAAAATTAGTGAAGCATAAAATATAATTTAAAAGCAACTACATATTTCGGTCCTGATACGGACCCTCTTTAGCTTGAACTGAATTACAATGCATGAAATTATAACGTTCCAAAGGTATTGTAGTAGAGCCAAAGAATACAGTAAATAAAGAACCAAAAGACAAAAATATTTTTTAAAAAACAAAGATAATAGTAAACATTTGATGCATTACATTTCATGAACTAAGATATTATACATACTACTGAGCAAATCACTGTCCGTCTTTACATTCAGAGTATTAATGTTGTGTTCTATGTGAAGCATTTCTGAAACTAATCGACATTTGTAGTTACTGTCTTTGCCTAAAATTTGGAAATTGTCCCAGTCAATAGTGTGGTTAGAATAACGGATAATAATAACTATTATAAATAAGTTGTTATTAAACAGACTCAATTAAGTGACTAAATAAATACCGCAAAAACGTTCCAACATTATTTGTTTCGTGTGTCAGAACATTAGATTTCGAAAGTTCGACACATCGCACAATATACGTGACGATCTTAAAAGCTATCGAGTATTACAAAAATGTTGTGTGGTATTTATGTCGTTACTAAATTTTGTCTGACAATTGACCATTTCTTTAGCTAATTAGGTTAAATTAGTTTCGACGAGGACGTTACACATAAGTGTTTGAAGAGATTTAGTAACATTTGCGTGACTCCTAATGCAAATTCCTGAACCCCTCCCCCTACTCAATACTTATGTATATTAAAATGACCGTTATCAACAAATCTTTTAAACTTTATTACTCAGTGAAAAAGTTAAATACGTCCAGAAACTTTCGGTAATTTAACCACAGTCACCTGTAAAACAATTAATATAATAATAGAAGAGAAATCCTGTAATAAATATTAGAAAATTTATGAACAACTGTACATATGTGTGTGATTTTATACTTGTAATATTGATGATAACAAGGAAAGAACTCTAGTCAGATTACGCTTAATTCACTGAACGTCTAATTAAACTCCGATCCATATTAGATAACGTTTCAAAACTGTTTAAATGGTAAACGTGGAACACAAATCGGCTACCTTAATGATGTGGGCTACTTGAATTAGAGAAAAAGTTTTTCAAAATGTTTGGAGCTTCGTGAGAATTTAGTATCCTTCAGTAATTTTATCTATAATAACAATATGAGCCAAATAAGACATAAATGTAAAGTTTAATGAGTAATAACAGTTTTTCACAGAAAATTTTATTCTATAAGTAACAAACAAAGTGAGCCTTAAAACATTCGGAACAAGTAACAAATTTTTAATTTAAAACAACCTGCTCAAAAAAAATTTATACAAATAAATTTGTTCTATAATCACAACATTTATTTGGCGATGAATAAATGTTTTAAAGAGACAAACAATTACTTTTCAATATTATTTATCAAAACGATTGAAATAGCATCTAATAATAAAGTAATTAATCTATAATGTATATATGATTCCATTTTATTCCACAAATGTATACCTGTAATTATTTTATATTTTTTCTTTTCGCTGTTGTCGTTTAAAATTCAACTCAACCGTTTTTAAATTCCATGTGTTTCGTTTTTTGCATCATTTTTCGGAGTTGTTGTTGACATGCAATAGAAATCCACATTATATTTAAAACCAAAAGTTGTAGAGAATTATTTTTATTACATGTTTTCGATATTGAATGTAACTAAAACTTAGTAATGTTCACTTTGCAATTGCCATTCTTTTGGCTCTAGTGTTTAACTTCGATTAATTTTATACAAAACGAGCATTTTATACAATTAAAACAAAATGTAGACTATTTACTAATTTTATCAAATGTCTCCTAATTATTTACTCCTCTGAAGCTATCATAATTTTAAAATGAAATGTGGCTTGTACTCTATAATACAGTTCTATGTGAAAAGAAATTATTGGTTAATACGTACGGTTGTTTATCATTTAATACAATAACATTACAGATTTGATAAAATCAAACGGTCAGGCACGTTAAAGCTATAATTGCTTTCATTCGTTGATCATGTTGTCAGTTTTTCGATAATACAAAATATTCTGATGAGTGGTGATCAATGAAGTGTAAAACAAAAATCCTAAATCAGGAAGACAGTCACTTAAATTGAGTTTCCCGAACATATTACATATTTAGGTGTTAGGAACTGCTTATGCACCCAAGCTTGACTATCTGTTGCTCATTCAGTAGTTAACTAACGGTGAAAGATTCATTCAATTTTTGAAAGATCCCATAAACTCAAACAGTCTGACATAAAACCAAAAAATAAATTTTATTGGTTATCTTACATCAGGTTTTACTAATCGTATCTCATTGCTGTATGTAGCTAAGGATAATAGATATATTCAACGAATGAAGTGATATCCAAATTTATTTACGATACAATGTGCATTTCCGGGAACATCTCGTTTACACAAGTGAGTACTTCCCTCACTAAACTCTGATTTTTTCCTTCTGAATGTTTTAACCTTTCACGACAAAGGGTCACTAACTGTAACTGAAACAAAGGGGAATATATTCCGTATCGGAAGAAAATTTTCACAAAGTTTCACAGTATGACAATCAAAGCGGACATTAAAAATATTCGACTAATTTACTTAAAGAAACAAAAATGTATCTATAGCTATAACATTACTGGGGCAGTGATGTTGCCAATACTTTTTCGCCCTAGAAACTCTTTCAACTTCCCAACACTTCAACACAATATTTACTCGCCTATGACGTCACTAGGTTTACACCTAATCAAAGGTCGGATTCGATCACGTGATGCAGCTACATTACATTTGATTATGTTTTGCAAACAATTAATGTCTTTTCGGAAAATTGATATTAGTATCAAATTAATTTTCTAGAATGTAAACATGATATTAATATAATTTTAGATGACAGAATAGAAAATTGTCGACAGGACAAGGACCTCCCGCTTTCCAGGTGGTCTTTTTACCACTGAACTAGTCTGAGTCGACGTTAGCTCAGTGGTAGGGTACCGCTCAGAAAGTGGGATGTCCTGGGTTCGGTCTACATTTTTCCATTATTGTCTTCTAGACTTACATTTACACTCTCTATCTGACTTCAATAGTAGTATTGCTTCTCGCTTTTATACTTTAATCTATTACGATAATAGTAAGTACTTAATGAAATTTAGAATTGCCCGTGAAATTTATCACCATTTACACAATCTATCCTCTTCAAGCCTTTTGATTTCTACATAGCTAACACATCCCACATCCTCCCTAATGTTCTTAGTGCATTACATCCTTCGCCTCCCTCTTATGTTATTACCCAAAACACTTCCCTGTAATGCTAATTTTACAAGACCCTCATGTCTCAAAACGTGGCCTATTAATATATTCCTTCTTTGGTCCATATTGCTCGCTCTTCCGCTATTCTGCTCAGAATTTCTTGGTCAGTTACTCTATCCAGCCATCTGATTTTCAGCATTATTCTATAGCACCACATTTCAAAGGCTTCTATTCTTTTTCTTTCCGCAAATCCTATCGTCCACGTTTTGCACCCACATAACGCCTCACCCCATACGAACATTTCTAGCAAATATTCACACTTTAAGTAAATTCCTCTTCTTTTGCTAAAGTATTTCTTGCCTGTGCAATCCTACTCTTTATGTCTACTATACTTCTACAATCGCTAGATATTATGATGCTTAAGTAGCAGAATCCCTTAACTTCCGTCAAAATATCCCTTCCCAATCCAACACCATTTGTTATTCAACTGTTGCTCATACTACACTCCATTACCATGGTTTCCCTCAATTAATTCTAATATTGAACTCTTTCTCCACGATCACGTCCATGCCCTTTATTATTGTTTCCAAGTCTTAGTTTCACAAGACATAAAATTTATAGAACGTCATTAAATTGCTTTGGGTTTTCATTTCTGAATGTATACTAGCTAAGAGCCATATGAAAATGTAAGTAATATAATTAAAATAACACAAAAAAATTGAAACAAACTGCTCATAACAAAGTTGGACGATAAAAAGAATTTGTTTGTAGGAAACTGTAATGACGATAAATGTGACAAAAATTGGAGTAAGCCATCTTTCTCTCTCTGGTTTAAAGGTTCTAATATGTAGAGGCACCTTCAGCTCTTTTGTGAGGTGTATGTACTGGGGTCGCAGACTTGGACATACGGTAAATGTTGTCCTCTGCTCCCATTGGATCAGTCGGCCAACTGCCTCCTAAAACTGATGGAGATACGTAGAAGCGAATGCTGCGACGCCACAGCAAACTCATGTCCCGCCATTCGGCAGGGCGTGAGAATAAAGTTCATTGCCCGAACAAGCTCATTCAGGTTTTTTAGAGTTTCCTCTGCATCTCATTTAGGCGAATCACTAGGTAGAATCCGAGTGTCCTCGTCAACACTTTACTATCTTGCTCTACCTTCCACACCCCTCCTTTCCTATGATATTAAAGGGGATTTATCTGTTTCAGGATGACCCTTATGTATCCTATTACCCTCCTTCCTCCTCAAAAAAATGAAGTTAAAATATATGAGTAAATTATTTTTTCAATTCCGGAAAAGATCAGCGATGTACATATTTTTTAATGCTTCATGGTACGTCCGTTATTCCGTCATTCGAAAGGATTTAAATAATCATCTCACCAAGTGCTAAGTACCTCAAGAAATGTGAGAATCTTCCAAATCCTTTAGGTGTCATTATGCTAGACAACATCAATAATAATTTTCAAGATTTACCTTCTAGATCATTTTGAAGTGTCGGCATTTATATATCTAAATTTCCAATACTATTAAATATTTTAATAATTATACAATATATGAAAGTGGTTAATTCTAAGCTATTAAATAAAACACAAAAAATGGCCAAAAGTCAGAAATAGAATAACTGAAATTGAAAACGTTTCGTACTCTAATTTTCTGGACGTCCTCAGTTCATTCTACAAAAGATTTTATATAATTAAATATGCACAGTTGAATATAAATAAACTTGTAATGTCGTAGATACTAACAATTAAAATATTCGGGGCCGAAATGAGTGGAAACAAGGATAACAAAACTCATATTGTTGTAACCGAATATTTTTAAACTACTGTGGTGCTGGTTCTATTAATTGGTAGGTGGGGGAGAATGAATTTAAGTTGTTTAATTAATACGGGATAAAAAAAATTATAAGTTTTAAATTTTAACAAATGCTGATTTATTAAATTAAATTAAGGAGATCCTCGCTCACTACATCGGGAGCATGATTGAATCTTTAACTAAGGGAAAGCTAAACGCTCAGTGGGTATAAATCGAATATGGGGGGAAAAGCGAACACTTTATATACAAACGACCAGAGGCAGGAAACAATAAGGTGGGTACATCACCACGGCGTCCTTGCTGACTGGTTACTCGGCTGATGGCTGCTGTGTGTCGTCTCCCAAGCGTCGGAGGTATGCTGGCTTCAAAGATGGACGGATGATTAGATCATATTTTACGTCCAGTGAAACTGATGTAACTTTTTAAATTTTTCAATGTTGTCTTCTAAAATGCATCCAAAAATGTTTCTGCAAACTGCTGTGTAAAAGTAAAAATTTCGATAAACTGCTCTCTCGTCTCCTAGTGCACAATCTCTCCTGGTGGGGGTGCACTTTCTACTTCCTCCATATGGAGGGTAGGATTCTGGAGATTGTCATTTCGGCAAGTGTCCTTCATAATCTTGGGCACTGCATAACAAATTGTTGTTATGAAGTCACTTGCCTCTATTGTTCCGGCTTTCGGGGAATCGGGGTACAGAGCAGGTAGGAAGCAGGTCCAGGCGTCAGGTCAATTTTTACTTTTCCCACGGCTGACCAGATGGATTGCTGGCAAATAACATCTGTTGCCCATGTCTTCCGCAGGACATATCATCCAATAATATTTACCGAACCTTAATGTTTCCGTTTTCTGGCCAAGAAATGACTGTAATTCGTCATTTACTTAACCTATCGCGTTCATTCATGCTCCCGACTTCGTCCTGCTTAGATCTAAATACTTATGTACAAGAAATAAAAAATAAAATAAAATACAATTTAATTAATATTATGTGGTACAGGCAATCGCGTACCACACTACAAAATTTACGTTTCAAAATTTCCAGAATGCACAAGTAAATTACAATAATAATGAGTCATTTATTGGATTTCAATTTTGCGTATCTGTTTTTAGATTTAAAGAATTAACATTGAATTAATGGGAAGCATTTCGGCCATCAATCTAGAATAATAACTACTTTCTACGTCTAACATTTTAAACATTATTCCAATCAATCATGTAGTGTTTTGAATATACTCAGAATGTTGAGCTAATGGTTGTTTTAAGTTTGCGCTTAGTCTGACCAATATAACAATCTTTGCAGTTCAAACACTAAATTTTATATACAACATTGTGTTGATCAAAATTGGTTGATGATTCGCCTAAGTTATTGAAATTGTTAGATTACGGTATTATTTCTTCAAAGTATTTCGAACTGGAAGTATAAAAGCGTTTTGGGTTGTTTCAAAGTTTTATTTTCGCTGTGCAATGAAATGTTATTTGCAACGTTATTGTGATTTTAAAGAAATTAATTACTTTCATGAATAGTATTGAGGAGAGTTGGGCTTTCACGATGTACCTACATTCGCACAGGAATTAAAAAATTAATTATGTTTTTCCATAATGAGCAGAGATAAAATTAATTCTTAGCTTGAAGTGGTACTTTTCAAGTTTTCTGTGTGTACCATACATACATAAACATGTTTATGCTAAATTATTTATAATCATATTAAAAAATGAACAATAAGCTTTCTATAAGTTTAAATATTTTTATTTGTTTTATCATATTGTAGTCGCCAATGTAAACAATTATATGAAACTAAAGACACATCATTTAATGCTGAGTTGGAAGAGCAATAAAGGAAAAATTGTAGGCTTATTGTGCAATTCCAGTGCAGCAGTTAGCGTGGACAGACACTTTTAACACTACTGATACAAATTTTCCAATAAATACAAAAAATTGAAAGTAAATCTTCTGATCTAAGTGTAAAATTACCCAAACAGCAGAACCTCTTTATAAATCATTTTCCGATCAAGAAAATCAACTGCTATTTCTCTTAAAATTTAATATTTATTCGCAAAGAAAATGAAACTATTTCCGACAGCTGAGTTTATTTCAAAAGCAATGTTATTAATTCCTTTTTTTACGACTGCAAAAATAAAAACTATGTTATAACAGCAGTAAATACCGTCCAACAATCGGCGAGAACAGTAACTCGAAGGTTTAAAATTATAGCGCCAGACATGCAAAAACTGGTGAAGACACGAGAGACGGGAAGGCTGTGACCCTACAATAAACGTCATTCGGAACGGCGTGAGAACAGTACCAAAAATACCGACCTACCTAATGCAGGTTTTCTAGGGTTTCCCCTGCATCTCGGGTAAAATCCTTAAACTATAGCCCGGAGAGCTGGTCAACTCATATAGACGATAGGGAATGGCAAATAACCCGATGGAGTTCTCGAAAGTCCGTCAGGGCAGACTTCCTCTTTTCCTCCCCCATTTGCTCAAGGCCAAGGTATTTTAATCAAGTCCCCTGCAAACTGAGACGACCTTGAGCAATTTCAGGGGTGTAGGCATGGGGGTCAAAGAACTTCAGCATACGGCAAGACTTGTTTCGGATCCCATTTGACCAGTCCTCCAAATGACTCTCAAATTTGGTCGAGGCATGGATACAGCCTTGTTGGATTTCATCAGAAAGGCGTAGGAATAGTAACCAATAGCCCGACCTATGTGATTCAGGTTTACTAGGTGTTTTGCTGCATCTCTCTTAGAATCCTTACACTACAGCCCGGGGATCCTAGTCAACCCTTGGCTGCCTTGCTCTAATTTCTACATCCTCCCTAATTCAGGTCCCTTCCTATGCTATTAAAGGGGAGTTGCATTCTTCAGGATCAACCTCATGTAGTCTGTTAGACGCCAAAAAAGAAACTAGTCTACACTGGGCTACCTTGCGTCCCCCCTTTCGAATTCCATTCCTATGATATAAAAGATGAGTTGCCTGTTTCAGGATCACACTCACGTAGCATGCTACGCAAAAAATGTGAATCGCAGTTTTGTATTGATAGTCAAGAAAGTGTGCTCTTTGCAATTAGATGAGTCTACATATCTTCCGGAATGTTTCTTTCCAAACAATGAAGTCCATGAAATGGAAGATCCGATCAACACTCACCGATTTTAATTGTGATAAAATTTTAATTTCTATGCTATTTTCATATTTAAAAATTGTTTCTAAATCGAGAGTTCGGATGTGCCCGCTGAACTCTTATATTTTTGAAATATGCCCGACTACTAAAATAGGTTGTCAACCTCGGTTTTAAGGTCGCCAATCAATCCTAAAGCTACTATACTGCTATTAAACCGTGAGAACTTGTAGTTGAAGTGAATTTTGCAAATGGTGAATTTTTGTTGTATTCAGTTCTAAGATTGGTCTGATGCAACCTTCCATGCTAACCTATCTTGCGCAGGCCTTTTGATTTCCTCATAAGTAGCACATCCCACATCCTCCATAATCTGCTAAACGTATTCCATCCTTGACCTCCCTCTTCGGTTTTTACTCCACACACTTCCCTCTATGGCTAATTTTACAAGACCCTCGTGTCATAAAACGTGGCCTATTAATCTATCACTTCTCTTAGTCAACGTCCTCCATATAGTTCGTTTTTCCCCTATTCTGATTTCTCGTTTGTGATTCAATCCACCCATCTGATTTTCAGCATTCTCCTATAGCACTACATTTCGAAGGCTTCTATTCTGTTCCTTTCCCCAACTCCTCGTGCCTCAAGTCGGTAATAGTAAGGCCTGTTGCCCCTCACCATGCTATTTTTTGTCTGCCCCGAAAAATCGGTACTAATATTTGGGTAGTCGTCCCCACTTCGCAACCGATGGGACTAGCATCCCCACACGGTTATTCTAACATACATTCAATTATACGCACATTTTGATATGCACATACGTACTCATATACTTCTATGCCCTTCTCACAACTATCCTAAATGATGCCCAACACCGGTCGTCGCTAAGCACAATTCCTCTTTCCTCACTAACTGCACTACAATCCTTTTAACTCTTACGATCTAACAATTTTTTTGATTATATAAAAACTTTATACTATTGTTAAAATTATTATTACTTTCGTTATACCATTTCGAGCATTCGATATATCGATATCGTCTACATTAGACATCGAATTCCTTACATTTACTTTTGAACACGATACGATAACTGTTGTATAATGTTTTCCAAATGTATGTCTCATTACTGCCTCTAACATCGAGTAAAGTTGCAACTTCTTCTAATAAAACATGCTATTATCCGATTGCCTAACAGTTTTTATTGTTGTAACAATACTCCTTTGTGTTCGCCGCCCTATAATCTTTATTTATTACGGTCTATAAAAGTTTGAGTTAATTGGTTTAAATCCACAATTAAAATGTTCGAATTGATATTATACTTAAATTTCCAATTATTACAGTTCGTTTGCTATCAATCACGTCCGTTATGAATACGGGAGGCTCGTAATAAAAACCAATTTTAATGATCATTGCTGATAAAGTTTTCTTACATGTACAACCAAACCGTAAGCATATTTGACCAATAAATATCCGTGGTTCCGCGGAAAACCGTGAAATGCATTTAAAAACTTCATGGCTTTTAACACGGTTCATAGGTAACAAAACCCTCCTTAAATGTTAAATTTGGCTTTCAGCTGCATTTGTTGCAGATAAACAGCCATAGTCCGTTTAGCGTCTGCATATACCTCAACTAAAAAGCACACATACACAAGAAAAGCAAGAACTTTACCTACATTTTCGGAGAAACCACGCACTCGCACCCAACACCGCAACAAAGTCCGCACGCCATTATCTCTACTTCGCTAATTCCCAATATCCGTTGTCAGACGAATTAATCAATATATTTTAATGTTAAAATACTGAAACATGTGCTCGTGATTCAGTTAGGGTGAACGTGTAGGACGCCAAACCTCGCCAAACTTTCAGTTCAGTCGTCAGAAACGGCCTTGTACCCGTACAAGGTGACGTGAAACAAGAAATGCCACAAGAAACGTCGCTATTAACAATTGTTTACGCTACGTAGCTCTGTATTCTACGTACAACAATAAAACTCTGTTTTCCTATCGGTATGCAATGTAAGTCTTGTAGAAATTGGAGCAAGGTGAAGCTGAAACCTCCAACTCTTGTTTTTCCTTGACTTAAGGAGAATCCGTTCCTTCGAAGTTCGCGGATCTCTGCTTCTGTACTTAGTTTGGATTCGTAGAATTTTACTCAAGTTATCCGTCGGCAGCTACCGTAGTAGTGCGCACTTGCGCAAAGATCGCACCTGCCGATTGTGACGACACAATGCAGGAGCGAGCCTGCTCAGTGATGGCAATCTTCAGATCCTTGCGCAACCGCGAAACTGCACGAATGGTCTACTTCCTGGCGGCTAGTCGAGTCAACTTAAAACTGACCGCGCCCCAACACATTTATTTGCCTCTATTTCTTGGGCTGTTAGAAGATAATTAAACGGATTTACGAGGAAATAGCAGCTGGGAGACTAGGCAAAATAAAATTGTCTGTTAGCGGCCCAATGCGTCGTATTCATATGGCGCATCGTGTGTGCCTCACCCGAGATCTAAACATATTTTTTTAGTACTTAAAATATATTGTTACTTAAATATAACGTTCATTAAATTTGCAGTTATTTCGCGCCAAACAGATGGATCTATTACCTTATGCTTTTAAATGAAATTCATAGTTTATGTGTAAAAAAAGCTCAAATTTCGTAGCTGTGTTTGTGTATTTGTATGTATGTTCCGCATACAAATCTAAACGCATGGAGTAATTTCAACCAAATTTAGCATGCAGATTAGCGACTGAGATATCAGCACTGATGGGGTAAGACACGTCTACCTCCATACGGGAGGGTCGGAGAGGGCGGAAATTTTTAAATATGCGAAATCGACCGATATTTCCGTCTAATAAATACTTTTCACGAAAATTCCTTTTACGGAGTTTCCCGCGACACTATTTATATCCAACCAACCCCAATGGTGTATAGAACTTAGTACAGGATACATTATGCAATTATGCAGCCTACGTGTATTCGTGCGGCGGCGACGACGACGTTCGTGAGAAACAAAAAATTATAATAACTTAAGAAAAATGTTAGTTATATTTAAGCAAAAAATCCCGGGCACCGGCGGGTACTTAGATAGTAATAAATAAAACAGCCAAAAAAACTACGTATAATGTATATTATAAACACAAAATCCAACGTTTCATCCCGTCTTAGGGACTCATCAGATGTCAATTTAAAATAGAGTTGAAGAAGGTGGTAATTGAAGGTCTGATCAAAGGCTTACAAACAATTACTGAAGAAAGAGAGGGATAATGCAAAATTTCAAGGAAAGTATCAAAACTAAAACACATATTTATCTGATAATTAATAATAATTGAGTAAATAAGATTGGGAACAATTAGCAAAAAGAAACATAATCTATGTTACAAACAAGAATTACAACATTTCATCCATTCACGGAGACTTCATCAGTTGTAAAATAAAAAATACTAATAAAGACCTGTATTAAAATTACAAATTTAATAATAAAAGTTAAGGGAGGTGATACAATTTTGTTTTCATGACAAAAGTCAAATCAAAAGAGATACTCAACTCATTTTTAATTAAAAATAAATATTTAAACTAAGCAATAATTCAGAAAAATTAGGCATAATCAGTAGAACAAACACAAATCAATATTTCACAATGAAACATCTGACTTATTTGACTAATTTACTGAATTTTTAATAAATAAATTAAATTTTCACTGATGAAAATTAATGTTTTTAATTTATAATATGTTTATACTTACTTTTTGAGTATTATTGGCTATTTTATGTATTTAATTATAACTAGATAGCAGATTTAAAAAATTGATGACAATGATCTTGAGACTGGTGGCAAGGATTTTGTCAGACATTAAATTATCTATCATAGAAAGAGTTTAAAATGTGAGCTATCCTCTCCGTTTGTGTGTCACATTCAATTAAATAAACTTTGAGCTTCACTTACTGAATTTGTGCTATAGAACACACTGAAGTAGGAAAACGTGTCGTCGAACGTTTTAAGTAACAACATTCACAACAAAAGTGAGGGTTGCAAGGGTAGATACGATTATTTTTTCGGAACATAAACAGATCAAGTTTATAGACCTCCACTTTGGAGATTTTAACTGGCGATTGAAAAATAAACCTTTCCCGTAGAATGTTTTATATTTATATTATGCTATATTAATATCTTCCGTAATGTATCTAAATAAAAAATGCACGAATACTTAAGTTAAATTTCCTGTTTACAAACCCTAATTTTTCATTGAAATCCGTTGAACCGTTTCGGAACCTATTCGTAACAAACATACCAACTGACAGACACTTCAATTTCATTTATTGGTATAGATTAGGAATTAAGTTATATTTCAATCAATGTTATATTTATGACCATTAAATAGTATATAATAGATAATATGTACGTCAATTTGATTTTAATTTATAATCTATTTATACTTACTTTTTGAGTATTGTTTTTAAAGAATTGTCATAATTATGACTTTTCCAAAATTTGCACATATCTCTTTGATATTTAAAATTTTTCATTCATTGAATTCATATTTTCATTATCTCGCAGTACATATTGGCTTTAACGTTTTACTATATCGATAATGCGTTTGTTTATGGAAAATATTTCATGATTTTAATTTAAGTGGTTCGAGGTCAGTGCGGTGTATGTTTGGTATTATTTTGTGTGTTCCATTATAGGAGAATTTTATAAATGAAAAATGTATTAATAATTATATCTACATTATTTTAGTGCAGATAATAATGACCACATTGCTGAAACCTACAGATATTTTGAAAACTAAAAATTGAAGGAAACTATGAATTATACTCATACAAACATTTGAAAGCTCATAATAATTTATTTATAACTTATACAAAACTTAAAATTCTATAATAAACCAATTTGTTAATTAAACGATTGAGCTAAGTCACGTCCAATGGCAGAAGTATTTATAAGGAAACAATCAACGGTCTTTAAAATATAACTCCATTTACTTTATATGAATGTCAGCTTGTGTTTGATTTTTGTTCCTCTATATTTGGAAAATCTTTGAAAAATGAGAGTTTGTTATAAATTGTAAGGGATGACCAACGACATTGAAAAAAAAGTGCGTTAAATGACAAAATAAATAATCATATATATAAAATTGTCCTTTATATAAATATTGTATATAATATATATAGGACTATTTTTTAATGTATATGCTTATTTATTTTAAGTTATATAACGTACTTAATTTCATGTATATATATGAGCTGTAAACTTATCATTCTTTAATTTTGTTGCTGTACTGTATATTTCATACTACGAGAAAAGAGCTTTTCATATTAATTTGTGAATTTATGGTATGAGAATGCATTTTACTTGCCATTTACAAAAACTATTTACCTAATCTTTTAGTGCTCTTAGTGTAAAGTTTCCAGTGATTCAGAGATGTGGTTACCTTGTCCGTGTTTGCGCAATACTACGCGACGTATTAAAACTGCTCTGACTACAAGAGACTTAATAATATTTTCCATCAGACTGTTGATTATTTCGTAGATTCTTAAAATTTTGTACAAAACATTCTTAATAAGTTAAACGATGAATTTACTTGTACGCATGTAAATATCAGCTCTATTTGTATGTAATGAATTAATTTAAATTTTCACTCCTCTCCAGCTATGTTCAACGCTTAGAATTCAGAATATGTTTAACCCATAGCAGATTTTTTTTAAATGTAACGTCACTACACTTTTAATTTCTTATAGACCTCTCGATGGAGCGAAAATTGGAACTTAAATTTTATAAGAATATTATGAATTTTAAGTGGAAGGTTTTGTTTCGTTTACAATCCTGTGACATATTTTAATTGAATTTAATGAGTTACGACCAAACGCATTTCACCTGAGATGTATGCGTAGGATATATCAACTGTTCCTATTCCAATGTTCTTTTATGAAGTTTTATTTTCATAATTCCTTCAAGGAATTTATTAAATTTTTGGCAAAAAAAACTGATTTTTAGTTAGTATGATAATACTACGTAATTATACATACCCTCGAGTAATTTAATATATATATATATATAGTTTCTAAATTGTTTCATGGATTGTACGTGATTCCATATGGTGTTTTACCTATCCACTTTTAGTCCTTGATTTTCTTTGTCTCAGTGACTCAAATTTACCCGAAAATTTCTAAAGTTTGCTGAATATTTTTAGCAAAATTTCTTACAATATAGTAGATTATAGTCATCTCTTATTAGTGCATTTTTATATGGCCGTTCCTCCATTGTGCATATTCTCAGGTCCTTCCAGAAGTGTCATTCCAAGTTTTGAACCAGTATTTTTTACTTTACTGAATATATTATTTACTGAATACAGGCTCATAGTTCATGACAGCAAATTCGAGGCGATTTAATATTAATTTGTTTTCTTCGTAAATTAATAATTTTGTTTTGATTAATTATTTAATTCAAGTTTATGATTCATATGTTTGGGCGCCATAGTATTAGTAAAGTTTTTATTTTGGTTTAAGACAAAGAAGTTAAATTGCTATAGCTTTTGTGGCTCGGCTATCTTTAATATTTGCTAATGAGATATGCTCCTCGTGTTTTCGTATAGATATTACACACTTCTTGATTTATTTCCTGGTCGACACACCAAATTCTCCGTTGTCTAACGATGGGTAGATGTAGATTCTCTTTCCAGGATAAGGTCCCTATCAGTTTTTGTCATTTCTTTCTTCTATGAAGCTGTGAAGCTCAATTTTTATTTCTGCCAGCTACCCAAAAACTCGTAATTTTTCTTTCCGAAAGATCCTTAGAAACTCTTGTGTTTGCACTCTGTCGGAACCTTGTGGAATTCGTCGGATGACACCCATCACGTGACCAATTTTCTCATTGGTCCGATAGGTCCGATTAGTTATTATCTAGCAAATTAATTTTTCAGATACTCCTTTCTTGTTTAGCAGTATTTTGGTTCTGCAACCTTTTTTTGTAGCCTGTTAATCAAAAAAATTGTAAAAAACCGGAAGTACTTTTACATTGTGATGAATTTGGTTAATGAGAGCATAGGACATTTATACAAACTTAATTGTCCCATAGAACTGAGATTGGTTTAATTTTAGAAGACAGGATACAAAAAAACTGGCCTACGTTCGTGGCATTTGTAGATTTAGAAAAAGCGTTTGATAATGTGAACTGGAACACAACATTAAGGATTTTGAAGAGCACTGGAATAAAATATCGTGAAATGAGGCTTATACATAACCTCTACACAAGACAGGCAGCAGTAATTAGAATAGAAGATCAAGAAAATAAACCCGTAATCAAGAAAGGAGTACGACAAGGATGCAGTCTTTGGCCCATGCTATTCAACTTATATATAGAACAGGCGATGAAGAATGTTAAAACGGAATGTGGAAAAGGAATCATACTGCAAGGAGAAGAAATAAAAACTTTACGCTTTTCTGACGATATTGTAGTATTAGAGGAATCAGAAGAAGACTTGGAAAGCATAATGAAGGGCATTAACGGAGTCTTGGAGAAAGAGCTCAATATGAGGACTAATAGAGGGAAAACCAAGGTACTGGAGTGCAGTTTGGGAAATAGTGGAATAAAAAAGGGTGTTGGATTGGGAAGGAATATTTTACGGAAGTTAAGAAATTTTGCTACTTGTGAAGCGTATTAACTAGGGATGTTAGGAGTATAGTAGACATAAAGAGTAGGATAGCACAGGCAAGGGAGACTTTCGCGAAAAAGAGGGATTTACTAACGGGTAATATAAGTGTGAATATTAGGAAATCGTTGCAAAAATGTTTTTATGGAGCGTGGCGTTGTATGCGTGCGAAACGTGGACGGTAGGAGTTGGGGAAAGGAACAGAATAGAAGCCTTCGAAATGTGGTGCTATAGGCGAATGCTGAAAATCAGATGGGTGGATAGAATCACAAACGAGGAAGTTCTAAACAGAATAGAAGAAAAGTGAACAATATGGAGGACGTTGACTAAGAGAAGGGACAGATTAACAGGCCACGTTTTATGACACGAGGGTCTTGTCAAATTAGCCATAGAGGGAAGTGTGTGGGTTGATAACAGAAGAGGGAGGCCAAGGATGGAATAGGTTTAGCAGATTATGGAGGATGTGGGTTGTGCTAGTTATAAGGAAATGAAAAGGCCTGCGCAAGGTAGGTTAGCATGGAGGGTTGCATCAGACCAGTCTTAGAAACACGCAACTCCCCATTATTAGCATAGGAAGGGAATTGAAAAAGTGAGAGTATGGAATGTTGAGCAAGATAGCCAAGGGTTTTCTAGGGCCCCCTGGCGGTAGTTTAAGGATCCTACTCGGCGTTTCACCTAAAGAGATGCAGGGAAACCCATAGAAAACCTGCATGAGGTAGGTCGGGCATTGGATATTATTCTCACGACCTTCGTAATGACGGGAGGCTAGTTTTCTGTGGTGTCCCAGAATTCCCTTCTCCGTGTCTCCACCAGTTTTAGGAGGCAGTTTGCCGATTGATCAAATGGGATCAGCAGACAACTCTTGCCTTATACTGAAGGTCTTTGACCCCAGTACATATACATTCAAAAATTGGTGTAGATGGCACGACATGTGAGAACTTTGAAAATAGCGGGCATAGGTGAGCCCTGCATTCACTCTGGGAGGAATGCCTGCGACAGAAAAGTCCTACAGGCATCGTAGTTCCCTGCTCCCACATGTTTCTTCTGTTATTAGTTTATTCCACACTCCACATACGAGTAATTAAGACATTTCTTATAGAAATATTCCACCATATCTATCAAATCTGTTCTATATGAAAGTCATATGTCTTTTTATACAAAAACCATTATGACAATAATATGTATTGAAACTGAACGATCTGTTCGTCACATTGAAAATTTTGTCAAGATAAAAACTATATGTTTAAAATTATTATGAAATAATTAATTATAGGATTCGTGTTTTTATATTTCTGTGACTTATTAAAATTACTTTTTACATTTAGCGTTTAGTGTATTGAAAACAATGTGTTGCGTATTAGTAATAGTAAAACGCCCATGGTGCTACTTGACAAAAGTTCATGGTGGAGCCGTGTGTAACTCGAAGGTTTGACGTCACGTCGAAGAGCGGTGGAGGGAACTGAAGAAACACCAAGTCAACCCTACTAAAGGGTACCTAAAAATCTAACTGCGAAAAGAAAGCACTTTATATATTAGAGCCCAAATGTGTGGAAACTTGGAGAGTTTGCGACGGGGATTCACAAGCAACAACCTACCCTATCAGGTGGCAGGTACAAACAAAAGCACGATTCGCTGTACAAATAGACCTGGGGGGAGAATAGTCGCTGATACGACAACTTAGAGTAGCTCGTGGACATTGAAGAACCGGCGGCTGCCCTCGTGCCTTCTGGCCGATACGACGACGAGCAGAGGAACTCCAGCACATTTGTGAGCGTCCGACGACGTGATTTTCGATACGAGAATCAGTGCAGAGACGGCTCCAGCATCCGACGGCGGTGCTCACCGGTACTTCACACAGATAGAAGTGACTGCTGGTGATCGAGGCTCCATCGGAATCAGCAGCAGACGTGGACTCCAGCCTGGCCTCTATATTCTCCAATCAGCTGTTCCAGATGTGACGCGTCAGGTTATCATCATTCATAAATTTGGCAGAGACCGCGATCCTAGGCGTAAAAAACCCGCTGCCGAGGCACCTAAAGGTAGAGACACACTGCAAGCCGTCACGTTACGTGAGGTGCCTGGCGTGTCTGTGGTTAGAGTCACACATTGCTGACACGTCTCGTCGCCACGGCCATAAATCTCAAGTCGGTAGTCGCACTCCGATGTCACTGTACGTCAAATAACGTAGCCCTCTGCCTGCATCAGTCTTAGAAACAACATTAAATATCTTGCAATTTAGTTAATGTATTTAAAGTATTTTCAATTTCCTCCCACGCTGTTAGGCAAATGTGTTGATAACAATACTGAAATGATTTAACATTGTAAAATAAAACTCTTGTTTTCTGATTTTTTCAATCAAAACTGCTCCATTTGATAAAAAAATAGTAATTTCAACCCTGGAGTACTTACGTTTAGGGTCCTCAGAGAATTTCTAAGCGTGCTGAACGAAATATTCTAGTTTATATCTGTGTACCTATCAGCCGTTCATTATCTCTTCTTTCCAGGAAAAGTAAACCTAATACCGTTACGGAAATGCCAAATATTGCTTCCATTTGGATCAGCTAAAACAAGAGTCACTGTCAACATATAATATAAAATATTTTACAGATTCCGTTTGATTTATAAGAATAATACTGTATTGTACTATTGAAGATGGTTTTATATTAGAATAATATATATTTACACACTAAAGTGTTTTTCTAAATACGTTACTTATGAAATAGGTTCAAGTTAATATACTTTTGCACGCGCGATTAAATAATAATAAAAGGACCTAACTAAGAAAGTCCGGCACATACATTTTTAATTTAATCGAATAATTAATTATGAAACAAAATTAATTAGAAAAGCTTGAAACAAATAGTGATTATACAGAATTTTGTCCTTTTCTCATTTAATTTAGGTGTATTTTCGGAAATAATCGACGATTCTGTAAAACACATTATTGCATAAAAAGCGAATTAAACTCTGAACAACATTTCTTCTAATACAAATTAGTGTACGATCGATCATTTTGTAGCTATCGGTCGGCATTTATAACTTGTAAATTGTAGAAACGAGACCGGACGTGAGGTCAGAAATGTGTGCGAGCTGAGTTTGACAGGAACTTGTCAGGTAGCGGCTGCATCGTGACGGCAGTGTGGCCGTTGCCCATAAGACAGCATTGTAGGGAGCCTCGCACACTTTGGGACCTCGCGTGAAAGGACTAGCTTAACGGACTGCAATCTGCATGGCCCGGACTTCCTGGTTCTGGATTCCGAGTACTACGCACAGGCCGAAGCAGCTCACCGTCAAGATCACGGGCAGCTGCGAGTCTGTCTCCCGACGAGGCCAAGCACGACCACGCTTCGCCGTGTTTCTCACCCTCCGCCAAGGTGAGGAGCGAGGACCCGTACGTCGCTACCACCAGGACCTGTACCACCGGCACGTGGGCCCCTTCAAGGTCCTGATGACGCCGACGTCTCCGCACGTGACTTTCCTGTCTTTACCTCCCGACGGAACGCTAAAGCTGCCTTGACGCCATCGCAACTGGAGTAGCGGCAAGGTCATCGTGCACACGTGCTCACACGCTCACGCGCGGGCTGTGGGAAGACGTGCACCAAGTACACGAACCCGAAGTAACAACTACGCTCGCACATGGGCGAGAAGCCGTACCAGTGCGGCTGGAAGTACGCGCGGTCAGCCGAACTGACGCGTCACTACCGCAAGTACACGGGTTACCAACCTTCCAGTACCGCCTCTGCGAGCGCGCCTTCACACGAAGAGGCACATCACCTTCTAATTAGAGATACACGTGGCAATGGTGAAACTCCTTCAGAGATAAAATTCACGCTGCTGTTTGTTCCGTAATCAAATGCCTAAATACTTTTTATAGCAACATTTTACCAGTTCATGGTACACCCATTGAACTCCAAAAGTAAACGTGTTTGTTGGTTCTTCTCACAGACTTTCTGAGAAACGTAGCTTGTTCTGGTGAATTCTCTACGCAAACTCTCCAAGTTTCCACATATTTGGGATCTAATATATTAAGCGCTTACCAATCGCCATTAAAAAAGCAGTTTTAGGTCCCCTTTTCGGGTGTTGTTTACTCTAGGAAGACGTTCACCAAATCGTCGCACCTGCGCCCGCCCGCAGTGCCAGAGCGGCTGGAAGTTCGAGCGGTCGGACGAACGGACGCCTTCTGTCCCTCCACATGACTATGTATTTAGGGATTAACGTGACATACAAATTGAATGCATGGATATGGGAGGAGCATAAATACTAATTATAAGATGACTATGGCAAAAAGCAGCCGAAATCTTCTGTAATGATGGCAATGAGATTAAATTAAAATACTTTCTATAAAAATTTCCGGATTTTATGTTTTCATTAATTATTCTAATGTAATTAAATTTATTCAAAAGAAGTATAGAAAATTTAAAGTACTTTAAACCAAACAAACTGTAAATATTTAATTGAATTGATGAAAACCGACGAATTGATCAATTTAGTACGAATTTTTATAAGTGCGGTGTAAATTGATAGTGTTTAAAATATTACTTGAATTCACTGTCAATCTCTTTAATACTGTTCAAATTCGAAATATCGTTCAGAAAATCAGTCCGAAAATATCACAAACAAAACACCGGTGGGAGTGTTTGCTGTAAATCGGTTTCACAGTACTTATGGTAATCATCAACGTGGCAGACTAGTCAGCACGGCAAGGTGAGCTGTTCTGTTGCCGCCCGTGGGAAGGTGCGCGGGGACCCTGCTGAGTAACCGGGAAGGGGTGGCTGGCTGGCTGGCTGGCCGCGATGGAAGGTGCCTCGGACGCTGACTTCCTTGAAGTTCTCGGTGGGACTCGCTGCGAGCGAATATCTCGTATGCCGAGGACCCAACGGCTGTATGTCTAGCTGTCGTAATGTCGGTAGGTCGCAGAGTAGATTGACATGAATTTGCCCCTTAGAATATTAACGTCGCACTCCCGAAAATCAGAAAATAGTGCCCATTTATAGGAACACCGCCGTATCGGAATGCACATGGGGGTATTGGACATCGTCTGCCGATTGGAAGGAGTGTCTGCCCCCCTTGGCTGTGTACCATTCAAACAACATATACACTATTCACGTTTCACAAAATAAAATCCCTAATAAATAACTTAACAAAATAAGTTTCTTAAGAGACTATACACTTGTACCGTCACAATATATAAAAATCTATTTCATTTTATTTATGCAAACGCCTTTTGTAGTATCGGTGATGAGTCTGACGAAAACTGGTTGCTACGCGCGGCTGGAGACTCCAGAGGGCTATCTGGACTCTCCAAATTACCCCGGCGACTATCCCCCAGGGCTGGATTGCTGCTACGACATTGCCAGGCTGTCTCCCAGATACTGTGGCATAAAGCTTTACGGTGAGTACAACATATTTATTTTTTATTCTCAAAGTATCTGGGTGCCCGGTGGTGCCAGGGAATGATTTATATTGGCCCGCTACAGTAGTTAATTCGATAGTAATCTCTTTGCCAACACGTGATTAAACCATTATCGAGAGCGTCACATTTTTTAAAGTTTACCTTTTCACATCCTACACTTATGAGTTCTGAATTTTATTATAATCATAGCGATAACTTATTATCTTAATCGAGTCACGAAATCTACTGAGTACTCAAATAAATACGGTAACTAAAAATTATTCTGAAGAAATGTACAATACCCTGAGCGAGAGCGACTGTCAGTATTACTAACTGCGAAAAATATTTATTTGTATGGAAATATCTACTGTTAATGTATGTTTCTAATTTCCTTACCCTTTATCCCCTTCCGCCCCAGTGGTGGTAGTAGTGTCATCCCCCAACAGTCCTCGCTTGCTGCCAGATAGCAAGGGGCAAATTTACAAAATTTTGTCTAAATTGCTCTATACAATTTGATTTTAATGCGACACATACCTACACAAAAATACACTGAAACAGTCTTATTATATAAGGATAAGATATTTGAACCATTTCTTTGGTGTGATGACCTTCAAATAATCTGTGTAGATACACATATATATCTAGGAATAATAAAATTGAGTGTTTGAGACTTATATAACGAATCTTCTCAGCGACTAATAAAATATTTTTATATTTATAAACTAATAAAAATATTTAATCAATAAATCATTACTCGCAGTCTGTTTGGACTGGTTCGGTCATAATTACTGAAGCCCGTCCGGACTCTCTGGTTTTTTATCAAAGTTCTCACATACCGAGAAACCATTACCTATTTTAGGAGGTATGTGTACTGGGGTCGAAGACCTTGGGCTATATGGCAAGAGTTGTCCACTGATCCCATTGGATCAGTCGCCAACTGCCTCCTAAAACTTGTGGAGACACGGAGAAGGGAATGCTGCGACCCCACAGAAATTCTCGTCTCCCGTCATCGGAAGGGCGTGAGAATAGTACCCAATGCCCGACCTACCTACTGCCGTCTGTTCCACAGATATTTTACTCCAGCCGGCTGTGGCTTGGCAGTTTCATGGATTTAGAAATATTTATATCTTCTGGAAACAGCAAGATATTGCAATGAAATATACACGAAAATTCCTTATTTAATTTCAGACAGAGAGACACTTAAATTTTATTTATTGCTATAGATATAATCTACAGTATTTATGGTTTACTCAAGTGTAACTACAAAATAATAACCTCTATAGGTTCTTGAAGGCATTAGGTATTATCCATGGAGAGGCACTGAGCAGGTACATGTCACGCCTCCTTTGCGCGTGACGTCATCATTGATGAAAATCCAAGCCTTTGACTCCGTAAACTGTGACATTCCGATATCATTTCCGGACGTGAATCTCTCATTCATTTTATAGCACAAATATTTCACGTTTTATCTTGTCTCTTGGCATGTGCTTGTTCCGTTCAGATTTAAGTAATAAAACATTAGTTTCAGAAAACTAATTGTATTTGCGTCGGTGTAATTATCTGTAAAAAACACAAACATACGTTTCCATTTTTGTAATGTTGTATTATTGAGGCGGTCAGAAATAAGTGCTTATAAAGGAAACATGTTCCAGTATTTTCTTCCGTAATCCGAGTGCAATTCATGAACGACATCATGACACATATTGCAAATATTATAATAAACTTTGTAAAAATTAATGATTCTTCAAATATAAATATTTATTACACAGAGAATGAATACCAGGAATAAAAATATTAATATTTTAGCAAAAAAGAACGTTTTGCTTAATATTTTAATTTATAAATTGCCCACGTGCTTAACTACATACGTCTGTCTCGGTCAACCTCTGTTAGGTGCTGGAGAAGCTGAATCTTGAATGGATGTCATTGGTAAGCATGAAGGATTCGTACGATCGATGACTGGCTGATTCCACATTCTGCTGACAAATGTCGTCTGCTGCGGTGTGGCATCCTCACGAAGGACTCAAAAGCCATTGTTGAGATTGCCTCGTCAGCCACAGCCCCAGTTTCTCGGAATTTGGAAATTAAGCAGCTGACAGTGTTGTGTGAAGTTGGAGGTTTTCTGGATGTCATTTATTAAAAGCTGGAGCTATGACACGGAAACTGTGTCTCCAGACATCAATATGACCTAATTCTCTCATCCTTGGTCAAAGCCATCTTCAGTTACCTGCAACCAAAATATGTTGTAGCTTTTCAATCATAACTGCTACGTCTAATCTGTTTACAAGAATGAATTTGTCAGAAAATGATAATGTTATTTGATATGTCACACGACCCTATTCGTAGATTCAAGATTTTGCTCATGTTCGGTACATTCCGTAAAAGATAGACCACCTCACTCATACCCAACTGGAATATTCAGGTTTTTCAATTCCTGCAAGCCTTTTGAAATAACAGAGTGTACTGCGAATTTTGACTTACCCTGCAGATTAACTAGCCATAAAAATGCTTTGGGAACTAATCCTGAATTTAATGACAGTGGCGCGGGGAAGTCCCTTAGTAACGAAACAGGAAACAACTCCACACGGCTATGAATCTTTATTAATATTTTAATTTTATGTTTTAGATACTGAAGTGTAATAACTTAGAGGTACACTTTCATTTTGTTTATACCTTTTAAGAAACCGTCTGAATCAGTATTTGAGAATCAGATTTCCATTTATTATGCCCCCATTTTTCTGAAGAGTTGTAGGGCTAAACAGCGTGTTGTCAGTTTTACCAGCATGGAGACAAAAATTTGATGAAGATGCTATCAATTATTGTTTTCCTTTGCTGCACCACTCAGTAATCTTCAATGAAGCTCATTTCTGTTGCTATGTAAAATCTTTTTTTAAGATTCACTGTTCAAAATTTATTATACGGTTCGAGAAATACTTTCACTCAAATAATATTGGCAGCTTTGCATGATTCAAGACACATTTCCAGCCAAGCCTCCATCTAAATTTACATCTTTTGTAGAAGAAAATTTTATTGTCTATTCATAGGAAAAAGCATAAGTTCAGTCAAAGGTCACGAAACTAAATTTAGAAGATAAGAATGAGAAAATGTCAACCGGGCCCGGGAATCGAACTTGGAATCTCCCGCTTACCGGGCGGTTGCTCTAACTGAGCTAGTCCATGTTGACTGCTAGATATGATGTCACTTGCCTTCACTCTTGTAAACCTAAGGTTGGAGGGCAACCACCAGGTAATCGGGAGGTCCCCAGGTTCTATTTCCGGATTCGGTCGACATTTTTCCATTTTTATCTTCTATATTTTATTGACTTCCCACGATTCGTTAAAAAAATGGTAGCACGTAACTCACTGATTTTGGTTTTCTTCAAGTTTTAATAATTGCAGTTGTTTGTAAATCGCAAAGAACATTAATTTCATTCAAAAATTCCTATCTATACTGTAACGTTTTACGAATCGTTCAGGCGGTAGATCACTTCTGGTTTCGAGGTTCTTACGGTTTAATATTGCTATGGAAAGATCTTCGATTTTAGGAAAGGTAATATAAGGAATACAATAATCATCAATTATACAATATTTACTAATCGTAATGCAAACACAAACATATAAGTATATGAATATACAATTTACTAAGGATTATACGATTAATGAATTCCAAATGAAGAACAATACATAAATAAAATTTCTTTGTCCACTAATTTAAATAAATTCACCAAATTCTCAGAGGACAGGGTCCGCTTTCTCATCCGTTGCATGGTAGACAAAATTTCGTAAATCTGAAAACACTGATTTGAATTTAGTTCACAGAAATGTCATTAATAATATATCATAAATCCTCCTTCGTTTTGCCATATTTCTTAAACACGTATTTACAATGATACTATATTTAGATTAACTGTGGTCTCCCATTAATTACATAAGAGCTACTCCATCATTAAACGCGCTTAAAATACGCACGCACATACAAATAAATTATTGTTTCATCATAAGCGTCTTTATTCTGCCATCCAGATATGTGTTGAAATTGAATTTAGTTCAATTAGAACAACGATTTACAATTTGATTTCACAGTATTCTAGTGTCTAAATAATGAGACACGACTTCACCTTGTTTATGTACGCATGTCCATGAAGTCGCCGAGACGGCAGCTCTGGTCCGCTGTGTCAAAAGCGCAGCGCAGGGGCAGGAGACTCGCGATGTTAACCGTAATTTCGCCGGTAGATCCGCCGGCCAGGTCCGAACCATGGAATGGCCCTGTAGACGTAGCTCTCGCGGCAAATCACCAGCTCTCGGACCGCACTCCACGGAATGGATGGATGCACACCCGGACACAGATTAGGGGTCGCCTCGTCGTAATTTAGAAGATAACGGGACAAAATGTCGATGTTTCAACAAACTTGCGCTGACCACTAATACAACTGCGTGATTGACTATTAGAATTCACACATATCAGCCGTGATTCACTATAACGTTTCTCATGTTATTACTTGCAGAGAAATTTGCTAAGTTGCAATTACATCCAGAGCACCAAGATGTTCGTCTGTTCACCTCAAATCACTGGAACGAAGTCTACGAATTTTGTCTTTCTAATGAGCTCTGTAAAAGGATGAAGGTAAGGGGTAAATGTTGTCAAATGTACTGCAGCTCTGCGATCTATAATGGCGTAAGGAAAAAATGCTTTTTTTGAGTAGTGGAAAATGTGTGTGGAAAATTGTAGATGGCTGTCGTCTGTAAAAGTAATACCTGAAATTATTTATGTTTTTAAACTGTGTGATTCTGTTATGATTTAGATTATTCATTCTGAGCTTTGAGATAGTTTGGCATTGCTGTTGAAAAACAGCTGTACATATTCGATATTACGCAACAATTGCGTCGGATATACAATTGTTTCGGCAATGGATTATGAAAATAAAATCTAATTGCAATGTAATGCAGCGGAATTAGAAACAGTGAGACAGTCTGACATAAGACAACGTGAACAATGTTCTAAATTGAGGTGTAAGCCAAGTTTAAAGATTATGTTTTATTCACAAAAGCTATATAAGTTTTAAGTTTCAATTTATACGTAATAATGAAGTACTAATTAAGAATTCTCTTTAAAAAGCTAAAATGTTTATTTAGAATGATGGAATGGTCTGTTTTAGTTTATTTAGAAATTGTATTAATATGGCAATAACTTTAAAGTAATTATAAAATAATTTTTAATAATTTTATTTCATGATTATTATTATATCGTATTATTAGATTTTGATTTAATTAACAGTGTGATTTATTTAAGCTGACTGGTAGGTAAATGGAACATACAATTATTAGGGTTATGGAAATCAATAAAGAAATCTTTCCAAATATAGAACGGGCGGTTACAATACAAAAGCTGGGTTTTCGGCAGTCGTCGTGTTAAAAGTAAGCATCGTGCAAAAATTGACATGAGTGTAGCTGGTAATCAGTTGTAAACATTATTAATTAATTGTAAATATTTAGTCGCCAATGACCGTAGAATTTAGTGCGACTCTAAAAACCTCATTTAGACATTCCTTATCTGAAAATTGGTACAATAAACCCCGTTGTCCAATCTGTCGCCAATAATAGTGCGTCATGATAAATCACCCGTCGGGAAAGTAAGAGCTGCCGACTCGCGTCTCGGTCCGGTTGAGATTTTTCCATTTCAGTTTTTCATTTTAGCTTAGTGACACAGTAATAATTCACATCACTTGCAGCCGTGACTTACAACAAGCAGGGGAGGTGGGCTGTGAAATGAACATTTACATTCTCTGCTCTGTCCCGGGATGCAGTACTGAGCCACCGCCTGCTAGTTTGGCGGCGAGGACGACGCAGGTACTGTCTTGACTGCTTGACGAAGTTGGCTGATTCTCTCTCTATTGCTCCAGACTCAGGCTATTTCACTATTCCCTTGACTTACCTCTTGAAGATTAACCAGCGCGGATATATTCGCGAGCTTTAAAAGGACAACGTCTCCGTCTCAAAATGCTATTGTTCAACGGGGTGATCTCGAAATTTGTGATCTACCTTCATTTTTTATACCTGAGCACACGTTTATAGGTAAAAGACCAACATCTTCCAATCATCCAACCCTGAAGGTCCTTACCCCGTAAACAGATTTATAACCACAATCCCTTGTAAAATATAATTTTTTATTATTCCATTACCTGTGCTATGTAGCATGATGGTTTGAAAGTAGATTCAGTATATAATATTCCCCAATAACTTTTATCAAATACAGACCACAGTCCGTGAAACGAAGAGAAATTGGTTAGAAAATTATCTGACATTCTTGAAATTATCACACAAATATTAATAGCCAAATAAGTCAGAATCTAATATTTAATAAAGAAAATAAAAATTCTCATAGATATACACAACGTTTCGCCATATGAAGACCTCTTCAGGTACTATGATGAACTGGGGGGTTGGATTTTAATTTAAATCAAAATAAATTATTGGATTAGATTAAATAAAAACAAATTAAATTTATTCACAGAATACGAAAGTAAAGCAACAATAATTACTAAACTTAGGGTCCAAACAAAAAATTTATAACGGCTAGCTAAATTGTATTAAGAAATACTCTATCTACTTAAGGGTAATTTTTTGTAGGCTTATCGTGCAGCAACAAAATCACGCACTTTTCGATATTGGCACCAACACACCTGAGATTTATTGCGGGTCGTTAACAGATTCGTCCTTTGCTCACGCCGGTATCTTGAGGTCCGTCTTCCACGAATTCTGGTCGTCTCTGGAGCTCGTCCCTGGGCTCTGGGAAATAACTTGGACAGTTGGACAGGACTCCACAAACTTGCAGTTCGCCTCGTTGTAGGGACATCCTACCTTCTATTACACCAGCAAGATTCCTCGTTTTCTTTCCGCCTGATTTCTTCAAAGCTCGATCCTGACTGACTGACTTCTCTAGTGTCGTGGCTCAACTACCACACACTCTCCTGACATTATACTTGTTCAATTCTCCATACCCAACTGACCAAATTTCTCGCATCCATCCTCGCAGGTCATCTTGTTCATTCACCCCAGCATGAGATGCATGGTGGATCACCTGACCCTCAGCCTCCAATTAAAATCCAGCTTGAACCACGGTTTTTCTCCCTAATTTCTGGAAGGGGACGCGGTCTTAAAAATTCCCAGGTCAAGAAATTGGACTCAGGTACCAGACTTTTAAGTCTCCAAACGATGATTGTGGCACGTTCGGTATTCTGATGCCTCGCCTATCTGGCGCCTTGGTTTACTTGCACTGAGTGTCTCCAATATTCTTCACCCAGTGACTAAATAAAATGGCGATTACCACATACACGTATTACAGTACCAATATTGGCTTGCATCCCACAGATGACACCTAATTAATAATATACATGAAGAGGTCGTAATTTAAGGACAACTAAACGTCGTTTTTTTCTAAGAGGACTTCGTAATTTCCTTAATAAATATTTTATTTTGAAGAAAAGAGTTCGATGTAAAAATACTAAAAGTCTTATATGAATTTGTTCGTTGGTAATTTCACACATAAATTTTTGGGACAATTCTGAAAAATGAAATCAATTTTAATGGTTATGTTTACATATTGATCGTTTCGTGTCGAATGCATTGTTTATTAATATTCGCATAGCTACATTTAACTGCAAAGCTGTAATGTGTTTCCCTAATGAGCATGACGTTGAAGAATGGGCGCCAGTAAGCACCACAATAAGCATCGTAGATCGCAAGTGATATGTTGCTAATGAAGGCTCCATTGTTTTGCCACTTACGGTGTGTAGCAGTGATTTGCATACAGCCGTTGGAGTTGCACGACGTAAACATGACCCAGATGAAACACGAATTCCTGTGTGCTGTGTCATAGGAACACCGCGTCCCACCTATTCCAAGACCAACAGCATTTCAAGAAAACCTGTTAAACCAACAGCTACTTTTCCATTCCATAAGTAACGTAATACTACTTTATATATTACAATTAACGAAGTTGGCATCATAATACTCTGAAGAAAAAGTTAATTTATATTAGAAGTTTCAAGCTACCAAGATATAATGTAAATAAAAAAAATTAATTAAAAATACAACAGAAGAGTACAATTCGTCTGCTAAATGGATTAATTATGCTATGTTTTATATTTCGTTGAAACATAAATGGAAAATAATATTGAAGATGCTTGATGTTTCAGAAGAGAAATATCCACGGTTAGTCGTCTTACCTCAAGAATTTCATGACAGATATCCTTATATATAATTTACAAAAGCAATTCAGTTAACTATGCAATAAATAAGAGAAATGTTCGGGATTGAATTTAAAATAACAGCAAATGAATACAGAATACATAATCGCCCTGACTCAGCCAGGAATAACAGGTCTATATAAAGCTGTTGCTGCTATTACAGTGGACTCTATATTATCTGCGGTAATGATGGGAAAATTGGCGCGAATAATCAAAAATAGTGGGTAAACCAAAGTACACATAGTTGTATAAAATTAACAACGGTAATTTTTACGTCATAAACCATACTTAAGTTTTAACACGGTTTGTCAGATTTTGTATAATGGTGAAAAATTGCTGATATTTTATGATAAACTGACTTTAATTGAATTTGAATACTTGTATTAATGAATTTCGTGAAAGTTGGTGAAATTGCATATTAATATGATACATTAATGTTCTGATAGTGTTTGTGTTGAATGTATGCTCTTTGAGTTTAAGTAATCTTTTTTTTAATATATGTGTTTATGAAATATTGTGGATGGGAGTTTGAGATGAATAGGGGGTTATTATTATTTTTAGTGCGATAGTAATATATTAAGAATGAAGTTTTATAATAACAAAGAAAACAATTGACTTTATCCTAAGCAAATTTACATCAATATTGCAATTTTCTCATATTTAAACTTTAAGCCGGCAATCCTTTCTTATTTAAACACTACGTATATATCAACATAAAAAATGAGAAATTAATTTCTTAAAAATACCAATTCTCGATATGTAAACTCAGGGTCGTAGAGCAAATTATTTCATGCAAAGTCTACTCGGACCTGGCTGTAAAGAAAATCAGCTAAACGTTACAGAGGTAATTACCGTGTCATCATAATGGACCTTCCAGCATCTTCCTCGTTGCAATTTCCTCTTAATTTGGGTCATGCTTGATCCAACTTAGAACCGCCGCTGCAATTTTCCTGGTTTAGGACACTTTCCAGTTTATCCTCGTCTCCTTGGACTACCTGTCCGATAATGGCGATCATCTGCTCGTCTTCTGCCTCTAATATCATCTAATCATCGTTCTCGTCTCCACAATCTCCCTTGCCTCAATTCCAATCATCTTTCTCGAAATTTATGTCAAAAATCTCTCTGAAAGCTTTTTAAAAACCTCTTCCCCACTTCTTTAGTTCATATCGCGAAGGTGGCAGGGATGGGTATTAACCAATCACATTTATAGTTACTCATCTCTGGGAATAACATTTTGTCCCTCTCCCTCAAGGTTTTTGGGGAAAAACACCACCCAATGTCGCCAAATGTCACCCTAGTTGGGAAACACCCCAGGCGCGCCGTGATGTCCGAGTTTTATTACCCTTGGCTCAAATACTGTCTCCTTTCTTTTGACGTCGCACCGCCAAAGTCCGAGCAGATATGTTTGACCGTTATCAGTTGTTACTAAAATGTCTTTAGTATTGTCCATAAGACCAAGTGTCTACATGGGCTATAGCGCCAAGGAGAATGAAAACAAATAGCGTGAGAAATGTGTCTGCCATGCAAGTATTCAGCTCTTTCATAAATATCTATATTACAGTTCTGTACGTGTAACCAACGAAATTTATATAATTACGTTTATTTCTCATATAACGGTATCGTTTACAGAGAAATTTATGTTCTTAGCTGTAAAAAAATCTCTGAATAACATTTATAATATTTTGCTTGTTTCAGCTGAACAGTTTACGGTGGCGAAGAAGCCTGATGAAGGGTCGTTCTGCCATACGGATTGGTTAGCCATGGAGTCGTGCGTTCCTGAAGGAGGTTCCAGATTTTGTGGCAATCTCACTGGTTCCACGTGTAAGCAAAACGACTTTTCTTTAGTCATTTCTGTTTTTCACCGTTCATTTAAACATGAGACACTGTATACTACCGAATAATACTTTTTTTAGGAAATTTTCTATAAGGATTAACTACGGGTACAGGATACTTAGTTCAGTATGAAATTAAATTAATTTTAAGGCATATTATAATCTTCACTTGGGTGGAGATTAAATTATAACAATAATTAGAATAAAAAATATATATTTCCATAAATACGGAACATAAAAATAAACTAGATAGCACGGTGGTTTAAAAATTATACTTTTAATTATATCAGGGTAAAATCAGCCAATTAATGAGAGGCGAGTATGAAATTAGTAGCTTGAAAGATTGGAACAATAATTTGGCAGTGGTCGGTACATCATGAGTTACATCTCGTGATCAAAAGCAAGTGGAATAAGATGATCAGTCGGGACGGTTGGCAACTCTATAAAGTTCCTAAAAAGGACATCCTGGATAATGTAAACACATTTTCATGATGGTTCAATAAAAATAGGTCGTTAGATCAGTAACCTGTCTAGCGTATGACTTCATCCACCTAGGGCAGAAAAACAACATGCCAAATGATACTATCAATTGCTGCAAGTTGATAAGATCTGTACAAGGAATATTATAAAAACCAAATGAATATTTTATTGTAAAAACTTTAATTGACAGTAATCTGAATAATAGTTTGATTTGTTCGTATGTAGACTGCGTCCCATTAAAGAAATACACAAACAAATGTAAATATATTGAATTGAAGTTCTAAATTGCAGTGCAAAAATATTCAGACAGGAATATAATTCAAATGCTCATGAGCCTCATACCAATTGGAAATAGTATATAGTCAGCTGTGTGTTAAGGAAAAGAGTAGCGGCAAAACAGCAGTGTTCAAGCTCAAGTTGAAGATGATGTACAAGCATTTCAGCTCATCCGCAAAGAAATCAATTCGACAGGTCAGTTCTTACTGAATATTTCTAAGTTTACTCTTCACAACGTTGTCTATAAAAGACTTAAAGCTTGTGCAGCAAAACAATGCACCCAGACGATCCGTGTTCACTAAAGCAGTGTTATCCCTCATTCTAGACAATGCAACTTTTCTCACGGGTACACCACCATAACTGTAGAATATTGGGAGAAGAAAACCAATGTGACGTAATGGAATATTAAATTGGTAGCTCCAAAGTTAATGTGAGGTGTGTGATATAGTGGTCTGACCTTTCTTCTTTGCTGAAAGAACAGTGACAGGGAACTATTCAGTCCTGCAAATATGGATGAGCTCTTCCTCCAGCAAGATGGAGTATCTCCGCACTACGTCAATCAAGTTCGTGACTACTTCAACCCAAGTGGATCGAAAGATCAGGTTCAAGTGAATGACCTCCAAGATTTGATCCCCTCAGAATTATTTCTTTGGGTATGTGGAAAAAGCAGTACCGCACCTGACTTACCACCAAAAACTGATAGTAAACTGTAGGAGGGGTTAGGGAATTAAATTAAAAGGTTAATTAAAAGATACTGGGAAATTTATTTACAAAAACTGGGGAAAACATTAATGATGGAAATATTTACAAAATTAGGGGAAACATTAATGAGGTAGACGAAGCAATTTGATCTACTATAGTCTCAGGATAAAAACCTGTGGGCGATACCCTTCCTAAACGTCAAGGATTGGAAACCCAGCAGCGTACCTCGTTGCAGGGTGACGTCTCCTCTCCGCCAGCGTCTCTGTAGGGCGTCCGACTTCTTCAGCGTCGACTTTTGACTTCCTTCATTTACAGCCGGGACCTAGCACCGGTTCCCGTCCGTCTCCTTCAAGTTCTGACAGCCGAATGCTGCTCTACACAGCCTCACTGCTGTGTCCGAATACCTCGGAATCGATCTTTTACAATCGATTTGTCTTGAAACCATGAAACCCCATTGGCTGAGGCGACCACGTGGTATTTCAAATTTTGTTTTCATGGATCTCTTTTTTCCCACGCTGGCTATTTGCGAAAATAACGTAGGTCATATTTGTATGTGACCCGAAGGAATTCCAGAGCCTGATGCAGGCTCCAGCTTTCCAACCCTTGATAACTTTACATTAACAAATAATAAAATACTAACATGGTAGTAATATCACTACAACCCCAGGTCGTGTTTTGATAAGAATAGCTGTTTCTCCTCAGCGATACTTAAATAAAACATTATCATCCTTCCTCGCAGTACCGCATTCTCTCGGTCATCTTGCTGGGCTATCGGATTTTATCAGGTGAACTGCGTCGTTTCCGGTTGCTCGTACTCGTATGCTACTGGAACGTGTTGTTGATAGGACTTCGTTCCCATAGGGACACGCAGGATGTGCACAGCATGGATGCCGCACTTTCAGGGGGCAGAAGAAAATTTTTTCTCATAGAACTCTTCCCATCATTTTACAGCTACATTTTTTATTGTGACAAAACAATTCCATATATCTATCTGTATTAAAATAGATCCGAAACAAATTTTCGCTTGGATGAATATTGGAAATGATATTACAAGAAGTGTCTGACAAAATAAATGCAGACGAAGAATTTCTAACAATAAACACAGTTCATCCAAGAAGAAAACCGATACAATTTCAGTATGAACAAGACGATAAAGTTATAATATAACAGGAAATCAATTACAAAGATTTTTAATCATACAGCTACTTTAGAAGACGTGTTTGTCTTTATAAGTAGTAAATTATTTAGTTACCCTAAAGAAAACTTGACATTGAAAAAATTTACTTCAGAAAGTTGAAGACCATTTATGTAATGAAACTGACTTCGTTCATAGATGCATTTTCTATAAAATCAAACTACTGATCCAAATATAATTTACAATATCTCTTCACTAATAATAAAACGTAGTGTAAAGAATATTTCTTACGCTGACAGTTATTGTTGTGAATGAAAAAAAATCTTTTTCCATAGTTAAAAATTATAAATAATTATTGAAGGTTAAGTATGCATTAACAGGGTCTGAGCGATTTATCCATTATTTCGATAGAATCTGGAATATTAGAAAGTTTGGATACTAGAGAAATGTCCAGATTTTGCTAATATGAAAGAAAGAGGTTTCATTTTTATAGATACAGCTAAGTTTAATTTTAAGTCTTAAAATAAAAAATATCTCTCAAACAAGAACTAAGTAATATACATCAATTGCAATTTTCCTACTTTTAGCAAAATAGTAGACAGTTAATTGCTGTTCTTATTTTCATTTTTATGTAAGTTTAAATAATTGATTTTTTAAATTAAAAGTTATAAAGACAGTAAATTATTTGACTATAAAAGTTGTTTCTCTGTTTATACACTTCCATAGTAATAAAATTATAAAACTTTTCTACAAGACTAGACAGGATAAGGGAGGAGGTGGTTTTTTCTCTTTGGAACCTGGGCGCTACAACGATACATATTTTGTGGGGAGGGTGAGGGGGTGGCAACTGGCTACATGAGGGTGATTCAGAAACTGGCAACTCGTCTTTGATCGCATAGGAATGGAATTTGATTGGGAGGATGTGGAAGCTAGAGCAAGTTTTGTTTTGGCGGGAGGAGGAGGTTACAGGCCCTTTAATAACATAGGAAGGGATGTGTAAGGTAGCCAAGGTGTAACTAGGATGCCCGGGCTATAGTTTAAGAATCCTACCCGATGATTCGCCTAAAAGAGATGCAGGGAAAACCCTAGAAAACCTGCATCAGGTTGATCTGGTTTTTTAGTACTACTCTAACGCCTTTCCGAGTTACGGGAGATGAGATTGCTGTTGGGTCGCGGCATTCCCTTCTCCGTGTCTCAACACGTTTATAAGGCAGTTGGCCGACAGATCTAATGTGATCAGCGAACAACACTTACCGTATGCCGAAGGTCTTCGACCCCCGTACATACACGTCTCAAACTGCCCAAGGTCGTCTCAGTTTGCAGGAGTCTTAAATTAGTTACCTTGGCCATGGACCAAGGGGGGAGGGAAAGAAGAAAACCAGGAAGGAGGAAGTCAACCTCCACCTGGCTTTCACTCATTTCCCGTCAGGATATCCTCCTGACACTCTAATATCTAGATGCAGGTGTCTCCGCTATTTGATACAAATAAAATATTTACTTATCAACAGCGAGAGAGAAACAACTCCGTTTTCCTTGTAGTTTTATTTCAAAGATACTACGCTGCAATTACAAAGATTTGTAACATCTCACACAGACTTGTATCTTAAATGACTTTTGTCCGAATAGGACTTTAAAATCATCAATTTCAGGGTTATTTGACAATATTTCTCCAACGTTGCTAATTCTTCTTCAGGTGCTTCTGCTACTTTAAGTGTAGTTGTGTTTCATAAAATTCTAATTCTATTACTTCAATTGAATCTTTAGGCTGTGATCCCTCAGTATCATTCGGTTCACTAGTTTCTATAGTCTCATCACATATTGAATACGCTGAACAGATTAGGGAGGGTTTGGTAGTTATGTAGAAATGAAAAGGCTTGCACTTAAGAGGTTAGCATGGAGAGTTGCATCAGACCAGTCTAAGGACTAAATACTACAACACACATTGGTGAATCTCCTACAGGGAAACGAATTTTGGTTAACAAAAAGATAACCAAGATCGAGAAACGCGAATTATTTTACAACAATGTTCCGCTTGCAGATCAGTGAGTTGCAGGATATTGGTATAACTCGTGAAGTCTCGCGTCAACTACTCGTGCTGTTGTTCACCCAGAGTCGGACATTTGTTGCTGTAAAGAATCCTCGAAGTCATTGCCGTATAATCACCATAGATTGTTCCAATTTCAGGTCTAAACTCTACTAATGCTTCTTCTGTGGAACAAGCCAAACTGCATGATGGATACTAATCTATGACTAAATGAATAAAAATCTGAATTCCTGAATAAATTCTTCATCTCAGAAGTTCAATATCTTATAACTTTTGCTCCGCCTATATTTTCTTTCAGGAGTTGAGGGCGTTCCTTGCCAGCAAAGTGAGAGTAACTCTTATTTGGTGATCTCGGTTCTTTTATCCACATCAACTTCGACGCTTATGCTTGGATAAATGAGAGATGTCAACTGTCGAGCTTGCGACCCTTCCTTGCTATAATATCGCAGAATCTTAGTCGCTTTTCATTCTGGAATGCGCATGTAATAATTTTTATATTTTATTTTCTCAAGAGAAAAAATGAAACGGCGAGAATTATAAGACCTTTGGCAACGTCTGATATAACGATGATATAAAAGAAAGCCTGATTTATCGAAAAAGAAAGTTTTGTTTCATTATCTACATGGCCTATAATATTTCGTTAAAGTTGAAGTTCTAAATGCATACTTACACTGTTCACCAGATTTAACTTCCTTGGATTATTTTTCTTACCAAATTATGGTAAAACAATTACCAAAGAGGCAGTTCTTCTTTAGATAGTTAAACAGGAGAAATGCATACATTTCTCGTGTAGATGTTTCTTTTTTATACGGAAAACAACGACGTCAGGGGTTTTAAAGTAAATGGCAATATTCTAGTATTCATGTCATGACACTTTGGACCAGTTTTTGTAATAATAGGGATTTACATCACCATATGAATGAAGATATTCTTAACTTTGGGGGGGGGGGGTAACAGGCTGCATGAGGGTGATCCTGAAGCGGGCAACTCCCCTTTAATAGCATAAAAAGGGAATTGAAAAGGGGGGATATGGAAGGTAGAGCAAGGTAACCAAGGGTTGGCTAGGACCCCGGGCTATAGTTTCAGGATCCTACCCGGTTTTTCACCTAAAGAGATGCATTGGGTACTATTCTCACGCCTTTCCGAATGACGGGAGACAAAGTTTGCTGTGGGGTCGCAGCTTTCCCTTCTCCGTGTCTCCACCAGTTTTAGGAGGCAGTTGGCCTACTGTTCCAATGGGGTCAGCGGACAACTCTTGCCTTATGCCCAAGGTCTTCGATACCAGTATATATACCTCATAAAATAGGTGAGGGTGTCTGGGCATGTGAGAACTTTGAAATAAAGCAGACCAGAGAGAATACGAGGCATTCCCGACGTAGTCAAGTGAGCCCCGAATCACTCTGGGGTGAAGCGCCTTCCTATATTCATAACCATTTTCGGTATGCTTATATTGACTTGCTGATTAGCTGTACGTGCAAGCAAGTCATCATGACCATCTGCCTGACTGTGAAGAGTTAGTCTCCATTTGAAAAGTCTACATTTTAATATTAAAGAAAACTTATTTGCACTAACTAATTGGATCATGAGTTTTGTTCGGTGTTGAACCTGAAACTACATTTGTGTTTACCTCCCACCAAACCTTTTCATGGAGTCCCCAAAGGGAGCAACGGGGAATATCTGAATACGAAAAAAACCTTGGTAAAGACAAGAAATTGTGCCTGAGAACCACTACCTCCTCGATTCCAACTCCAGTGTGGGACGTGGAACAAGCCACCACCAGGAGAACTCAGGGGCCTTCGGAAGATAGGCCGGAGATCCCACTCACCCCAAGGTACCAATTTCCCCAAAAGACGGCATTGGTCGGCGAATCGCATAGCTCCTTTCGGTTCAAGGAGGAGTTGCACTTGCCATATAATGGCTCTTGAAACTTGTCGGCCCATTCCAGTGGACCAGAGTGAGCTCTCAAGCTAGATTTACATCCTTCTAACAGCATGGGTAATACTGTCAGATTATTATGGCCAGGCGGTTTCATCATCGGATAACTAGAAGTGCAAGAGCCATCACACCACTGGAAGTCGTGCTGGGCCGTGGGTTGTTCATTCATCCCTACTTCATGGAGAACTTTAACATACAATGTGATGCCTTCTGTGATGCAAATATAAGTTGTTGATCTTTAAAATGATCCATCCACACTGACCTGAAACCTGCACTTATATGTTTTGTACCACATAAGAATTTACTGTTACTTTCAAGTTATTTCATTTTCAGCCTGTTATGAATTTCGATTTATTTTTAATCTTATCATTATAAAAAACGAAAAACATTATAATAGGTAATATAGAGAGAAATTAGAAGCCTTCTCAGTTCGAGGCCATGCAAGAACTGCAACACTGCTAAAGGTCGTTGCGTCATCACACACTCGAACTGGAACCGAATAAATTGTCACTAGCATGATTACTAGTTACCTAATTTAATAACAACTTTTATTTGTCGAAGGTAAAATGCACATAGGGATAAAAAGGAAACATGTCATTTCTAATGGAAATGTCTTGAGATTTATAATAGACTCCCTTAGGTGAATTTATTTGGTAATATTCAAGGGTATCATTTTATTTTAATATTTTACTTTGCCCCACGTTGCAGGAGACAATTTAATAAACATTTAATGTAATACTCAATTAATAAACTTTAAAAGCAGCAACAAATATAGAATTTTCATCAGCGAACGTTCTCTTAAATTAGCAAAATTTAAAATGAATTATTAAGATCTTATTGTTATTCATATTCATAAGCGATAACACCAGATTTTGCTTAGTAATGTAATTTACAATATTTAATTGAAATTAAATTTAACAAACAATTACTCTGTATAATATTATATTTTTTAATTATTTTAATTTATAATATAACTATGAAAACTTTTAAATCAGTAATGACGTTATAATGCTTTAATAAATTCGCATACTTTGGTTAATATATGTACGAGGTGTATTACAAAACTAAGGTCCGTTTAGCACTTTCTGTAGCGCTGCGCCAGCCTCTTCATATAAATCCACCACCCGGCTCACAAAAGGGCTGTGCTTTCCACTCTTACACATAGAGCGAGAATGATATCCGATAAGGACCACTTGGCAGCCGAATTGGATCACCTTCGAAGTTCCTTATCAAGAAACGGTTACACCGTTGGTGAAATTTCACGGGCAATACACGGAACCAGGAAGAAGAAAAAAGAGGAGTCGACCGGAAAAAGAGCGTATATTCCATATGCCGGAAAATGCACAACCATAGTTAGTCGCATACTGGCCAAGCATGATATAAAAACGGTTTTTCTAACACAACGTAAAATCAAAGACATGCTCAGGAATGTAAAAGACGATTTAGGCCTAAAGACCCCTGGTATTTATGAAATACCTTGCGACTGTGGCAGCAAATACATAGGGCAAACAATCAGAACCGTAGATGAAAGAATAAAAGAGCATAATAGGCATCTACGATTAAAACAACCCAATAAGTCAGCTATTGCCGAACATGCCTTGTTCACGGGCCATATAATATAGAACCAGTTGGTAACGCCCACAGAACATAGAATAGAGTGGAAGCGGCAGCCCCCTCTGAAGGCTATGTAACAAAGACACACTAGAAGAGGCAAGTAACAATAATTTAACTAACCTGCTAACATGGTTTAATGTGACAAAACAAATTTCATGCAATTTCACACACACAACACAACTTTACAATCTATAACACTTAAATACGACAGCAAAAATGTAAATGAAACTTCCTCTGTTAAATCCTTAGGTCTCTTAGTAAATAATAAATTAAATTGGACTGATCAGATAAATCAATTACTTAAGAAACTCAGCTCAGCTACATATGCTGTAAGAGAAATGTCCACCTTCAGTGATCTAAAAACAAGAAAATTAGTATACTTTGCATATTTCCATTCTGTTTTATCATATCATTTTATATTTTGGGGCACCTCAGCAGGCATAGATAAGATTTTTATTAGTCAAAAAGATGTTATTAGAGCAATATGTCAGGTTACCTCACGAACTGTTCAAAAAGTTAGGTATTTTCACTTTGACGTGCCAATACATTTATTCATTGATGTTATTTGTAATCACAAATAGGCACTTATTTTTGAATAATTCTGATATTCATTCCTTCAATACAAGGAACAAAAATAATCTATACAAAAAATGTAAAACATTGTCAATTGCACAGAAAGGTGTGCATTATTCTGGGATATCCATCTTCAACAGACTGCCGTATAGAATTAAACAGCGAGTGTCAGCATCCCGCCCCCACCCACCCCCACTCCAATACCACCAAACGCTAGCTACTGCTGTGCTGCAAGCCTAGATTTTTCTACGTTTATGGGCAAAAATAAATAGTGCATCACTTCTTTTTGTAATAATTGGTATATTTTCATTATATGGTAATACATTTATGTGGTTAGTACGAATTACGAAACAATTCCGACCAGAATTAAAGTATTGTTCGTTGAATTTAACGATTTTATTATTTCTTGCTCCGATTCGTTCTCTGAGCAATTCGTCATTAAGAGTTCTCACATGATGGTGTATTCAAATTTTCAAGTAAATCTGTCCAATTTCCATGGTAAGTGATGTATAATGAGTTTATTATTCTGAAAAATGATTAATCTCGTTGTATCAAAAAGCATCATATAAGCCGCAGAGTCTGCTGTGAGTTCGTTTAATTTTTGCAACTAAATATTTTGTTAGATGTGACAAAAATAGAAAGGATAAGAAATGAATACCTTCGGGAAGTAATGGGGGTACATCACATAACTTAGATACAATAGAAGGTAGGAGGCTGAATTGGTATGGACATTTGAGACGAATGCCAGAGGAACGCTGGCCATTAACAATATTTCACTGGCAACCCCCAAAACGAAAGAAAAAAGGAAGACTTAAACTTACATGGAATGAAGGAATGATGCAAGCAATGGAGAACAGATGGAGATTGGAAAGATAAAAGGAGGTGGAAGCTTGGATGTGAGAGACTCCGTATGGTGTAGTTGCATTTATATATATATATATATATATATATATATATATTACATTATATATACATATATATAGTCACAAACTTCACACACATCAGGTAATATCAATCCTATACGGTTCTCTATTGTAAGTAGACCTTTCTCATTAGTAATGACGTTTTTCTCAATAGCTTTCAAACAGGCTTCACATTTCACCATCATTTTTAGTTTTCTTACTATGAATAGTGTAATTCAAGAAAATAATCACCTTAAAAAGTAATTGGTTGGAGATATGGTATAAATAATTTCATTGTAATGTAATGGTCTACTGAATATAGACAGTTCATATTTTATTATTAATTTATATTATACTCCATTATTTTACCTGATATACATACGAAAGTATTTTACATTGAGTATCTCATAAATGCTAAAATGGTATATAGGGGAATCTAACATGAAATAAAATGCGTATTACGAGAAGATCGCTTTGGTTTTATGAAGAGAAGCAATATTGACCCTGCGTCTAACTTTAGAAGACAGCATAATAAAAAACAGGCCTACGTTCATGGCATTTGTAGATTTAGAAAAAGCCTTTGATAATAAAACATAATAAATGGCATGAACGTGATACTGGATGATGGATGAGTACATGATGGTTTTAGAGGGAAAACCAAGGTAATGGAGTGTAGTATGGGAAACAGTGGAATAACAAAGGGTGTTAGATTGGAAAGGGATTTTTTAAGGAAGGTAATTAATTCTGCTACCTGGGCAGAGCAATAATACAGTAGGACAGAACAGACAAGAAACGCTTTTGCAGAGAAGGAAATTTACTTACTAATATAAATATGAATTGAGTATTAATTTATTAATCAGCTTCACAAAATAAATAGGCCTTTACATTGATGAATAATTAAGTGTGAAGAGCTATGCGAGAAATAACTGTTTTGTCCCATTCATTTGTGCTGCATCCGAATGCGGCGCAGCATGACATGTTTCAATTGCTTCACTTATGCACACGCACTAAGTTAAAACTGTAATAAATGAAGGAAAACAATAATGAAGAACGTTAATTGGAACCGATAAACGTTTGTCTAATTAAAAACTGAGCGATTTCCAGCAGTGCCGAAGTGTTTACCTACTAAGAAACATGAGCGTTGTGATATCTTTCTGGGGGTATTGGAGCCGCTTCTACTTTATTCTATGTTCTGTGGTAACGCCAGGCTTGATTTAACCGTCGTTTTGAAATCACTTTCCACCAGCCACTTTTTCAAATGTAAGAAGAGGAAATAGTCGCTTGGTGCAAGGCCGCGAATGTACGGAGGGTGATCAAAACTTCCCAACGAAAATCTTGAATCTTATCCTTGGTTTTGGCAGCGGTGTGAGGGCGTGCGTTGTCGTGAAGAAGGATTATGTCAGACGACAGTTTCCGGCGGCGTTGATTTTTGATCTAATGTCTCAGTTTGGTTATTGTTTCACAGTATACGTCAGCTGTAATTGTTGACCCACGGTCCATGAAATCAATCAAAACGACGCCACTTTCTTCCCATAAAGAAACAGAAACTATCATTTTTCGATTAGAGAACGATTTCATATTTAAAAATTTTAATTGAATAACAAACAAATGTCTGTATCTTGTAAAATGACAATTTCATGTTTTCCTTTCACAAATATTAATGGTATTGTTTAATTTTACAATAAAATTCCTCCGACAGCACTATAGATTAAGCAAAGCACTATAACACACGTTAGGAAACTCTCGTGAACGCCGCCAAGTCACCACGGCACCAATGCGGCTTCGCTCGAAGACATCAGTCACAGCATCTAGATAATGGATCCCGGACCAAAAACAGGATTCTGCCACCTGCGATTACTGCAAAACGCAAATGCAAATAGGGCCAGTCTCTCCCATAAAACATTCCAATAACAATTTTCTAAAATTAGTCATACGTAATTTCGATACATTGGCACAGACACGCCTGATTTTACGCGTTAGTTAGCGGCTGCTTCCTTCGTCGGGACAGCTAGGCACCTGGACTGACATTCTTCATAGAATTACTTGGACGCCGGATGCCCCCTGCTGCTGCCTCGAGTCCGTCTCGCTGCCTTCTCTTCTCTCTTTCTGTTTGCATTTGGCAGTGACAGTTTGTCTCAAGAGATTTAAAGACTTCTCTTACTGATGATTTAATGGCGAACTATTATTCTTACCCTCCTCTCTCTGATGCTACGGCCAGACTGACTTATCGGCTCCCGTGGTCCAACTCCCACACTATATGCCCATAGATTTGAATCAGACTATATCTTCTCGCCTATATTCCAACTGCCACACCCTCTCGTGTAACCGTCCTTCTTCAATGATCCATTCCCGACTGCCTTTTCTCCACTTTCACCTTCTCTCAGGTCAGTTCTTCCAATAACCCTACCATTAGGGTAGAGGCAGGGTATGATCAATCAAATTTGAAAGTTGGCTCGCGGTGATAATCCGACTTCGGGAAGGGGGAAATTTCCTTCAAAATTTGCTTGGAATTATTGCCTGCTCAGTTAACCATAGCTAATCTCTTATGCTTAGACTTAAGCAAAAAGGAATTCGTCAACCTGAGCGTAATCAACGCCTTACTTCATTATAGTAGATTCATATGTCTTTAGTACAATATCCAAAACTGCTGCCCACTACTAATCTTAAACAGAATGAACTTTTAAATATTTAAACTCAGAGGCTCTATGGCTTAGAGACGCTTCCAAATTCCTAACTACGTATGCAACTCTGTCCCATACTGACGGAAGCTCATACAACTCCTTCAGACCTTGTCCACAAACTGTCCTAGACACAAGTATTTCATCAGATTTCCCAATAATTTCCCCTATTTTAGTAGGGTGTTGTGTCAGCTTTCGAGTTAGCTTCCCATAGGAATTCGATTTTTTTTCGAGTCACGTGGGATATCGTCCTAGTGACGAACTGGAAAGTGTACGCCGCTTCTGTACTATTGACAAAAAAACTTCAAACCCTTTCTCCGGCTGGGAAAATGACGTCTCCCTTTTTCTTGCTGTTGTCTAAGTTTTTACTTACAAACATTTTCAACAGGGATAACGGATACACTATGACTAAATTCCTGAGCAAAGTAGCGAATTTTAGGAAGGGCACGACACAACAGGGGTCAGGGAGGGAGCGACCCTGGACATCGAATGATATATAAACCACACGGACTCGACTCTTCTGGGTTTTCTATGGTGGCCCTTTCGGATGCTGGTGGAAGGACCACCATGTAAAACTCATATGAGTTATGGAAAGTCCGTCAGGACTGACATCCTCCTGCTGGGTTTTCCTCCCCCTTGGCCCCAGGCCAAGGTTTTTAAATTAAGTCTCCCACAAGCTGAGACGATCTTGAGCAGTTTGAGGATTGCATGGGGTTCACAGACCTTTGGTTTAAGGAAGACCTGTTCTATGATCCCATTGGACTAGTCGGCCAGTAGCCCCTCAAACTTGATCGAGGCGTGGAGTTGGGTTTGTTGCTTCCCCACAACAAATGTTGTCCCCCAGTATTGGAGTAGTACCAAATGCCTGACCACCTTATGCAGGTCTCAAGGGTTTTTATGGCATCACTTTTAGGTAAACTACCAGGTATTATCCTTAAACTACAGCACTGGGCCCTGTTCAACCCTTAGCTCTACCACCCACATCCCCTAATTCCCATACCTCTTATACTATCATAGTGGAGATAACCCTCATGTAGCCTGTCTTTAAAATTGAGTAACAGTCTAGGCCTAGCCTTGAAAATGCTCATAGCTATTGAGTGAACTCAAATGGTACATTAACATTAAATTACATTCATACCTTTTAATGAAATGAATTATGTATTCTCTTTTCATTTTCTTGCCTTTTGTATGTATGTACATATAATAATAATATGAAACTTACTTATTAGTATCTCTATGTCATTAAATCCATTATTATGTAAGTATCTAATAGAGGCTTCCATTTGTGTGCAGATCAGTTCCTGTTCCAACCTGGTTCTCGAGCACTGCGTTTCCAGTTTCATAGCTCTCCTGAACGACACAAAGGACCGGGCAAACTGCGCTATCGACTGCGATACCGTGCCCTTACCAACTGCAAAGGTCTATTTCAGGAACCATCCATAGGATCACTGCCAAACATGCAGGTGCCTTGTTATGCCCGTATAAACCACCGTAGAGGAGCTATTAACTCACCAGGGTATCCAAAGCAGTATCCTGCCAACCAAGACTGCGTCTATGAATTTGTAAGGTAAATTCACTGCCAAAAGAATTTGTTAACAAATTTTCTTCAAAAATTTAAAACTGGACCTTTCAAAACTGTTAGTTCATTATAAAATATGGCCAATGATACCGAAAGCTTCTGATATTTAATTAAGTAAAATCAACTTTGACAGGGAATCATATTTATTGTTCCACTGAGGATGAATGGAATAGGGCTTTCCTTTGGAGAATTTGTTTAATAATATGTGTATTGGTTATGCATAATAAACCCATAAGATTTGTAAGCTGAAATTATAACTCAATGCAATTTCAAAATAAGATACCACTACTATAAATAAAGTTGTTTTTCATTATCCTGCAGGTACAAGGATCAAATACCTGCATGGCAAAGATATTTGTTTATAATGTGGTCAAGAAGTTAAAACACACCGAACAGCCACCACTCCAAGAAATCCAAAATGTGTGTCATACAGCAAAGAAATAATATATTTTAATTAAATCTTTAAAAATGGCACAAAACAATGATGATAATTGTTTATTACACATTCATTATAATCATCCATCTTCTCTGTCCAATCTTGGCTTTACAATTGCCAGCCTTGGCATCACTCCATAATAAAATTTGATTACTTAGTTAATTTATATATAAATACAACAATTGCCCAATGAAAATTTAACCAACATGATCTGTGAGATCCAGGCAGAGAGTTAATATGTCTCACCAGGACAATAAAAAATATACATATGCCATTTGTAATATTACAGTATAGCTTTACTTGTTGCAAAATAAACACACCCCTTTTAATTCCATTTTCTATTACAAACATTAATCATTTAACAACAAATAGATTATGTAGATATTTCGTGTTTGAAGAGAATTTTTCCTAATATGTGTTTTTAATATACTTCATATATTTTACTTGTGAAAAAATCCTTTAATAATTCTATTTTCCTGCTAAAATGATAGTCAAATGCCTTACTTAAGTCACCTTCAGTACCTTCTCTGTTGAAAATTCTTTCCTAAATGCTGTGACTAAATTTTTTTTGTTGAGATCACTCAGCTATATACTATTTCAAAGACTGAAAATAGTGATATTGGATGATAATTTGGAATGTCATCTTTATTCCAATTTTTTAGAATGTGGTGTGACAGCAGCATATTTTATTTTGTCCAAGAAGACTCCAGAAAGTAAAGAGTAATTAACCAAGTACAGGGTTATCACTGTCAGTAATTTGTTTTAGAATATTGCAAGGAATACTGGATGAAGAGAATTCTTTTATAGTCAGTTGGTGATGTAAGGCTGGATATTTTTATTGTAGAATTTGTATATTACTTGTTAATGATTAATTAGTATTTATTCTAACTTTCTCTGTAATTGTTAGAAATTGATTATTAAATTCATTAGTGCAATGCACAGTTTGGAATTTATTTAACTACATCCATTTTTGATCTGAATTTTAATTGTTTTCATTTGAATAGTTTCCAAAAATGTTTATCATTTTTTTCACTTTTTAAATTGCATACATTTTAGTGCTTTTATTATTTTGCTCAATATTCTATAATAGCTGGTCATATAGTGATTAAATCTATCCCTTACTATCAAATATAGATTATCTTTTGTGTTTACATGATACTTTGATCCCATTTCATAACCACACAGTTATTTTATTAGTACTATTAGACTTTGATATATAACGTTTTGGGAATTATGACTTAAAATATAAGGTTAAAGTTCTCAGACATTGATTATATTTATCATTGATATTGTCTACATAGTATAAATCATTACTTTTTTTGTTTATTGAAATGACAACAACAGATACAATCTTATTTAATGGAAAAACCATAAAGACAGAGTTAAAAATTTTAAAAAAATAGGTAGGCTTACGTTTTGAAGCAAGCTTATAATCATTCTTTAATTGCACTTAAAAGTTTCAAGTTCTCATCAAAATATAAATTTCTTTTATTTGTTCCCTCTGTGTTTCGGATTTGTCTTTAAATAAGGTTGTATATCATGTATTAAGCATAACATACATTAATTGTATCTTGTTTATTGAAACAATTTCATTGAAGTTTCATTTATCTTCCTTCCTTAAACTACTGTCTGTCAAGAAGCACATTGAAAATAAATGTCATTAGTCATGCATCAATATGTGATATATATTTCCAGTTGGCTTAGTATTATAATTTCATGATTTGTTGTTTGATAAATATGTTGTCTGTGGTAGTGCATTTTGAGTTTTGTGCTTTGGTAGGAAAATTTACTACTGCATGTAATTTGAAAGTAGCAGCTAATGTTACTAATTTCTTACAATAGTAAATCTGTATTAAAAGGACCATACATAATTATTTTGAACTTCATTATGTAAAGTTCAAGTATTAATAAATCTAATTGATTCAAAATTACCAAAAAATTTACAAAAGAATTGCTATATACAATTTATAAAATTATCTTTTTAAATGTTTTGCAAGACAGTGTATGCTGGAGGACGTATTCGTCAAGGCAACAGCGGCCTGGTCAGGCAGTCAAATTTGTTTATAAATATGTGTCTGAGTAGTGCAGTTTGAGTTTTTGTGCTTTGGTAAAAATTTACTACTTTAACAATAATTTTTGAAAGTATCATCTAATGTTAACAATTCATACAATAGGTAAATCTGTAATAAAAGACCATACATTATTACTTTGAACTTCATATATGTAAAGGTTCAAGTATTAAAATAAATCTAATTGATGTCAAAATTAACAAAAACGTTACATAAAATTTGCTAATATACAATTTAAATAATATATCATTTTAAATGTTTTTTGCAAGACAGTGATTTGCCTGTGAGGACCATCCCATTGTTTTCGTCAAGGCAACAGCGGCCTGGTCAGGCAGCCAAATAGTGCACAAAAATAGAGGGTTAAACTAAATATATACCACCGGGCGAAGTTTTACTCAAGGGTATGGGCGTTCGATAATGAGAGAAATGAAGTGAGATCCAGTGGATTTCTGTGTAAGTCCCGACGGGGCCTGACTTCCATCCCCCTGTTTTCCTCTTCCCCCCATCCCCGCCTTGTCAAGCCAAGTGTTAATAATTGAAGAACTCCTGCAG